>JAQFVV010001957.1:0-40055 GCA_028023455.1 Epiperipatus broadwayi | reverse complement strand
TGAATAAATTAAGAAACGTAAGAGAAATTGGTTTAATATGTTCTTAAATGTAGAGAAATAAGAAATCTGTTAGAAGTAACAGATGAAATAAAAAATTAACAAATGATTTTAAAAAGGCAGCAGTTATATTATGAATATTATAATAAATTAGCAAATAAACATGAAGATGATAAAAATCAGTTGTGGGCTGAAGAACCACAAAATAGGAAAATGTGATTAAGAATATAATTTAAATTTCGAAAGTATTCTACGCGCTAATTTATTGATTATTTATTCATTCATAAACTGACAATATATTAAAAGAGACAAATGCTAAATATAAATTTAAATAAGATTTTATATTCATCAATAAAAATAATAGACAAACTGGCCGGCTAACTGGTATTTGAAAATTAATGTACCATATTGTACGAAAAATATTTACTTAGATCGCAACTTCGAATTATATTTTTCTAATTTACATTTAAAATATTTAAAGATAGCTTTTTTTTCATCATCATCATCATTACTTGGAATTTAGTAATTTGTATGCTCCGGCTTTAGATCAGAATAATCGTAACAAAGCCCAGAAGGGATGATGATTATTCTTTTTGAAACCTTCTACATCATTATTACAATTCAATTTAGAAATGCAACATATTTTAGGTGCATTTATTTGATGATTTATCACCTTAATAATTATTACGAATTATTTATTAAGCTAGAGATTATGATATAATTTTAGCCAGATTATAAACTTTAGATTAATATAACCATTCTTAAATGCAAGCAGGAAATTATTCATTTAACTATATTCTCTTTTTTTCTACTCATGCATGAAACTGAGATAGACTATAAAAGTTTGAACTTTCACATATTAAAATTTATAGATAAAGATACTTGAAAGAGAAACACATTGAAAATCATTAATACTTTTTTATTAGTCATTCATTAGATTAGAGACTATCCAATAAAGAATATTTCTGTATTGTAATTTTCACTACACCATTCTCACACAAGGTAGAAACTGGTTTCTATCTACTTTTAACACCTTGTGGAGGGATGCAATCATAAACATACCCCCACATCCAACATCTTTTTAATATGCCTTTGGTCATATATTTATGATTACATCCCTCCACAAATGGATAGAAATTAGTCCCTACTTTGCATGAAAGTGGTTTAGTGAAAATTGCATTACAGAAATATTATCCATATTAGAGATCATTTACCTTTTCAAGTGTTTTTATTCATATGATTTAAGTATAAGTAAAGACTGGAAATTTTGTACGATATTTTGTATCATACCCTGAAAAATAATGTTTAATTTTACTGTGAAGTGAAAGGTAACTGTTTCTCTCTTCAAGTTATCTGCAGAACCATCTCAGAATCAATGTGTGGATTATGTAATGACATAGTTTGGCTATTTACCACAAAAATTTTAAGAAGCTAATGTGTTTGGATCAGAAGGTACAACATTAAAGCTGATGGTATATTTTGTACCTTAACCCAAACAATGTGCTAACATTATAAATTTTGTTTCAAATTGAAAAAAACTCTTACTGAAATGTTTAAATGACTCAAACTGTGGATGGTAGTGAAGCCATGAGGCAAAAAAATCAAATGCCTTGCAAGATTTCATGATGATAAGGAAAGCTTTGAAGATGATCCACATAGCTATGAAGCATACATTCACATTTTACATTGTAACTTAAACCACTAAACATCACATGATCACCATTCTTTGTGCTTACACAAGCAGTTTACATAAAGGCAAAACTTTCCATACAGTAGTGCCACTCAGTGCAAGCCAGAGTAATCAATGGATGCAAGGTTTGTTAAAATCTAACTAGTGTCGACTCATCCAATATCCCCAGACTAGTTTCTAGCTTGTGGCTTTCATCAGTAAGGAGCCTTAGATCTGATAGCACTGCACCTAGATCTTAGGCTCTACTGCAACCCTCCATCGGCCACCTTTTATCTTATTAGGTAACTATAAAGCTTTGAATCCAAAACGGAAACACAATAATGTTTCGATTCAAGCTCATTAGCTTATATAATTGTATAGATCTGAACTCAATTCAGCACCCATACTTTTTGATGTCTTTGGTTATTTAATAAGCACAGTCACCATAATCCTATGGGGCAGGATTGATATTAAACCACTAAACATCACATGATCACAGAGGCAAAACTCTCCATACAGTCGCACCACTCAGTGCAAGCCAGAGTAATCAATGGATGCAGGAAGATACTTCTGTATGGAGAGTTTTCCTGCTATGCACATTGTAACTTGCGATCCAGGCTAAATTAAGACAACTGATTTTCATTTCAATAAAATAACAAAGCATTTAGCAACATCATGTTCATACAATACAAAAAAATACTAAGCAGTTATTATTATCAGACCGTGTAAACATGTATATAATTGTCTCTTCAATTCAAATGCACTTAAATAATCAAATTCACATTAGAATATTAATCATAAAGATATACGTATCAGGATCTTAATACAAATTCTATAATAGATATTTCATTCTATTTTCAATGACACTATTGTCTACTTATTACCTGATAATCAGAGCAATATCTGTATCAACTTTTATCATTAACTCTACTGCAAGAGATAATCAATTTGCCAATTTGATTTTCACATAACTAAGATTTCATCTACTTCATTTGTTTCCTAATAATGCAAGTGTGCTTTAATCAATTACATTAAGAATTGATCATAAGCAACTTTCTCAGTTCCAAGCAAAATATTGTTAAAAAATTTCCATAATCTCTTCTCTATTTGTATTACATATAAGCTTTTCCATGCTTCTTCATGCTTTTCTGAGAAGAAATATCTCTCAAATGTATACATTTTTATTACCATCAATGACATAACAATCTATGTATCATGAACACAAAGATCATAATTTTGAAAAAAATTGCTAACAGCTTTTACTATTAAACAGGCAAAACTCTCCATACAGTAGTGCCACCCTGTGCCAACCAGAGTAATTAATAGATTCCAGAAGGCTTGTGCATAAAATCCCCATTTAGTGCCTACTCATCCAATATTGTCTGTTTAATAACAGTTATGTGTTAGCATAAGAGATGCGATCATGTGATGTTTAGCTTTTACCATGCGACTGAAAATCTTCAGCTTAATTACGCTTAATCGGCATGGTCTACAGGATTAAGGCAAGAATTATAAATGCTACTCTAAAAGACAACATTACATTTTGAAATCTGTAGTTCAGCATATCAAATTACACCAATCTATGATCTGATTTTCTTTATATCTATAGAGAATGGACATCTACCTTCTTTCATACAGGATTCTTAGAATGCCTATACCGCTAATATGCTAATACAAAATCCACTTTCTTAGTATATAGATGATAAGAAAATCAAGAGAATAAAGTATTTGGTCTAACGTTACTAAGTTGATATCATTTTCTTAATAAGATGATGTCTAGAGCATGTAATTCTGGATCAACCCATGATTTAAAAAGACAAAAACATGTACTACATAAAATAAAAACAGATTGCTTCAAATAACTTTCTCAAGTTCAACTATAATATAGATTTCTTATGAAAACATTCCTAGATCTGAAGAAATATATTTCTAGATAATCTTTTCATAAGCATCAGTGTGAAACTTGTTTATAGACATCTTGCAAGGATTATATTCATAGAAGATAGTCATCTGATAGATCAAATATAATATATAAAACGCATGATGAAATCTCATTAAGAACGTATGTACTTTATTCAATGCTATAAGACAGAGACCGATTTCCATTAAAAATAGTATTACATCAAATTTTAAGTATGCTTTCAGTATAAGAACAGCTTCAGTGACATATTTATATCATTCATTTTGCCATCTGAAAATGGACGCTCATTTTTATAATTATTTTAAAACACGTTTATTTTACTATATATAATAAATGTATGCATAACAAGAAAGGCAATACCCTTTGCAAAAAATCAAAACTTAATGTTACATTTAGTACAGACATTAATATATTTTGCTGATTAATTAATTATTTTTCTTATATGATTCTCAATATAAATAGTTAAATGTATTACTACTTAGGAAACAGATCTTCAATAATGTTTGTGTGTTAGCGTATTAGGTCACAGTGGATCCATTGAAGTAAACAATTTCTGAAACCATATTATAAACCTTAGTTTTTTTGGTAGGCATTTTAAGTCTTACTGCTTCCACCAGTAATAATGGACTTGTTAAACAGAATACAATATTTGTTTTGGAAAGTTGCCTTACATCTTAATACCAATATAAATGTTATCAGTAATAACGTACCTCTTATCTTTTTGTCACCGATCAAAAAGCTTGATATCAACAAGTATTTCTCTATTAAAACTAGGAATGTTCTATGATTCTTGGACTCATTCCAAACACAAAAATCTATGTAAGTCTTACATGAATACTGAATTCACAATTACAAACGATACAACCATATGTTGATGTTGTGACTCGAGATGTAACATAGGGAAAAAATTGAGCAGTGAATCTGTACTCGTAGTTTAGGCCATCAATAAATCCATTTGAAAAACCAATATCTTATGCAATTTTAGAGATAAGCATAGTAAAATGAAGTTTAAACAATAATGAATAAATACTCCTGAAACATGAAATAAAAATGTTCAATCTTAATTCTAAATCAATTGTTATTAAATGATAAATTCTACAAGTATTGGTGGGAAGGAGGTGATCTTTTGGCTTTTTAAAAATGGCAGTAGGTAATTATTTTATTGCAATGATTAGCAGTCCTTCTTCCAAAGCTTCAAAATCCTGGGTCTAATATCATTTATATATGCTCAAATGTAAGTTTGATTAAATTTTAAAAAATGATTTGCTTATTTATAGCCCTAAATCTGCTAATATGTTTAAATTAATGGACATTAATTATCTTTCACTTAAAAACAAATATGGTTGCTGTTTTATACCTACATATCATGTTTATCTTGATCTCTTCAGTTTCTCAACAATTACTTTCATGTAATAATCAAGAAACCATTGTTAGTTAGCATGATATTATTTTCTTGTTAATCATGTTTACTAATGGATATATTTATTATTATACTGCGCTTCTAATGCATACCAGTGAAGTTTCACTGGTGTGTGCTAGAAGCGCAGTATAATAATTACGAAGAATTGGTGAAGTAAGCGAATTATTACTGGGAGTATTTTATGTTTTCATTTGAAGTCAGTGACTTAAATGTAAAATTTGCATAATCTATGCATGCGTGTCAATTATGTTTCCAAATCTCATCAGTGATAATATTATAAATGTTTTAATAAACTTATTTTTAAAAATAAAAAAATTAAAAAAATTTGACATGAGATTTTCACGTGACATTAATAATATTGCTGAAAAAAAGAAAAGTATATGTTATTGATTAAGATGTTTTATTTTGATTAATTTTTTTTTAATATATATATATTTCTTTCATAAAATGACTGCTAAAAGCAAGTTATTCATCAAATTTGTATTATATTTTGAAATAAAAACAGATAATGATTTTTTTTGTTCTTCCAGGCATGGATAATGCATTTTAACCTTTATAAAAAAAAAGTACCATATTGCTTTTAATATAAGATGCATTTTTTATCCAAATTTTGCAGCTGCAAAAGTAAGGATGCATCTTAAATTCAAAGCAAAAATTTTATTAACTTATGGCCTTTCCCCCCCCAATTTTCTAAGCTTAAAATTCTATTGTGTCTTAAATTAGGGCTATCTTACATTCAGAGTAATATGGTATTGACTTTTTATTACTAAGGATAATATATCTTTCCTGCAAATTAAAAAATTAAATAATAAAGCTTCAATTTATTTGCTTAATGATATTAGCGTTTTCAAAAGATGCTTTAAAAGGCTTAAATTCATAAGTTTTGGATTTAAAACATTTTAAGTTTTTGAAGATAATCCAATAAGGAATTGGTAAATTTTACTTTTCTATGCCTAGTGAATTTTGTAAGATTGACTCTAAGATTTGCTAAGTATCATGTAATTTTGTACTAAACATCCATGTTGAAAGGGAGAAAAAAAAAAAAAGATTTAAAGTAGTATTTAAACACTGAGTTAGGGTAATTTGAACTATTATTAGAAATTTCTACAATAAAGATAACCCTTTGTGCATAAATTACAACTAATGGTAATTAAAATTAAGCTTATGGATATCTCTTCAAAAGAAATATCAGTGATTTCTGTAGAACAATTTTAATATGGTGATAATATAACTATTCAGCTCTTTAATTCATAAAAGTTGTTAAACTGTATTCAATTCCAAAGCTTTCTTTCCTATAATGTCTGTGGAATTTTTTATAATACTTTGCTGTATTTTTTTAAAACTTCCTGACTATTCTCTAATAGAAAATCAACCGATATTATTTTATAAGAATTTAAAATAAAACTAAACAAAACTTCTACTTAAAATAGTTATCCTGGGGACGTTAATATACACACACATCTCTCATATCAATAATTCCCAAAACATGCAGCATTTTCATTTTTGCTCACTTCCAGTTGTCATATTAATAGAAGATTAATTTACTTTTTTTATATCACATAAAAATATAAGTGCATGGGTGATTGTATAAAATATTATAAACAGTAAAAAAATATTCTTACTCTTAAAATATTATAAATTTTGCTGAGGCAAGAAAGAAGTATACCCAAGGGTAATTCCTCCTGAAATAAATCACAATATATACACTGTATTATTATTGTAAAATAATAATTTATTTATATATAAATAATTTATTTATTTATAAATATTTATTTATATAAATATATAAATGATTTATATATTTAAATAAATATAATTTATTTATATATAAATATTTTATATATAAAATATTTTCAAATGAAATATCATTAATAGGATACTATTAAGATTTGTTAAAAATGACATAAAATGCAAAGACATAATATATATATATATATAGTATTTACACAACAAAAAACAAATAAGATTTAGACAATACACAGTAATTTTAACGATGTGATAAAATGTCAACAGGTTAACAACTGCAATTGTAATACGATAGTATAATAATAAAAAGTTACTTCTATAATTTATGTTTGTTAGGAATAAACCATATTATGCCAAAAGTAAAAAATGCATATTAAATTAATTCACATTAGTCTGTAGTTAAATTTTATTAATATATCTGATAATTAAGAACACTAATATATATAAATATATCCCATAAACATATATGTAAACTATATTAATAAATTGACTTTAATTTTTATATTATTCACATCATGATTTATCTCGAAGCATCTTAGACACTATAAACTTGAAATTAGAATCACAATTTTCATTAATAAAGTCATTAAATCATTACTTTCAGAATCCTTTGAATACTTGTTTTTTTCTTTTTTCCCATGTGTCATAGCATCGGCTGGGAAGCGAACCCGCTAACCTGGGACAACTGCTTGTAAGACAGCTGTGCTGACCACTCGACCACTAACGCTTGACTTGTTAATTGTTAAACTCTTGTTATAAACAAAAAAGCACCCATCATGTCTATTTTCTGTTTAATAGTCACACATGTTCTAATTAACTAAATTCTAGATAAAGCTTTATTCTTGACTGTTTCCTTGAAGATAGTAAAGCAGGTCTTAATTAAATTTAGTTGTGTACATTTTTTTTGACAGCTCCTAGCAGTTATTTGTAGTAAATTCCCAAATTTTATTCTAACAAGTAAAACCTTTATTCCTCATTATATTTTCAAAATTTTTTAATTATTTCTTAGAAATATAAATTTACAAATAAATAAAAACCATTCCCAAAAATATGTCAACTTTACAAATATAGACAAAAAAGTAATAAACTAAAATATGTAATTAAAACAATAGCTTTTATTGCTGATAAAAGTGTATTTGGAACAAAATAAAATTTGAACACCATTTCTAATATCAAAACAAATTTTTGTAAATAATGCATAAAGCTACGAAATTATGTTTTAAAATTTAAAAAAAATAACAGCTATGATAGTTATTGAGGTATTGTTTTTTCAGCCAATCAGAATGCCCTTTACATTACTCCACTTCTTTTGATATGTATTCATAAAAAAGAAACAAATATTTTTGAATAAAATCTGAATCTAATCATCATATTCTTGTCAAAAAATTTATATTTTGCTAAAATAATCATAAATGCATAAACAAACTACAGAAAATATATGATTTTCATTTCACGATTTGAATAAAAGATGAATTCTTTCAATTATCAGTCACCAGCATTTTAAACTTTTCTGTATAATCCTGACATTTTAAGATCTTTTTTTAAAAAATAATAAATCAATACATATTTCAGTTTTCACTATCAAACAAATGCAAAGCTGACAAACGCAGACTCCAGATAATGAGAAATAAATGAATATAACCAACATGACTGAAGTTACCACTATCCGATATGAATGGAGTCAGTTTTATTAGTAATAAAGTATTCATTTCTATAATAATTTCTGGAATAAATTTTGAAATATAAAATTGGAGCACTTTTTCCCACAACTATCAAATAATCAGCTAAAAAGAAATGACAATATAGGAACTAAAAATATAAATAAATATTATCTATTATGCTAAAATTTCAATAAAAAGTAATCCACTCTTTACACATGTGCTGTACTGTTGCACACAAAAGAGACTTTGAAAAAATAAGAGCAGCCTTCCTATCTTTGTACCTAAATTCTATTATCTAGGCCAATCTTAAGTATCTTGGAACGAGAGCTATATTCTTCACTTTACTTCCATTTTCTTTAATATTCTTTCATTCCAAGATACTTAAGATTAACCTGTATAATTGAATTTAGATACAGAGATAAGACGTCCATTCTTATCTTTCCAAAATCTCTATCTTGTGCCTTGGATTGAGGGTTTCCACGCATTCAACAAAACAACTGTGATTTAATATAATAATACAGGCATGTGTAAAGTGTTGATTACCTTTTGTTTGAAATTACAGTTAGAAAGTGCACTAATAACCTATTAGTCTATTATAGTAAAATAAAATAAAAGTAATTTTTAAAAAAATAAAACACTCACCTTAATTTTAAATATAAATAAATTAAAATTTGCTCTATAATCCAAATAAAAAGAGAAAAACAAGCATCAATCAGCAATAACTTCAAATATAAAAACAAAGAATTCATTATTTAAATTAATTAATTGTAAGAATTTAATAAATTAATATTTTCAATTAAAATATTAGGAGACAAAAAAAAAAAGACTAATGTAACATTTATATTTTGTTTGCTACCTTAAAAAAAGGTCTGCTTTAGGATTTTAATCACAACAAACAATTTTCATCAGAGACTTTACATCTCCACAATTAAAATATTGAATTCAAAGTAATAGATTGTGAACTGTTAATAAAATTAGTTTCTTGCACATAGATCATCAAAAATAAACTTTAATAAAGAGCAAATGTTATTTCAAATACTATTTTCTTATCTTATTAATCATTGGTTCAGGTGTTCCAGCGTAAATATGGCAGGCGATTCATTCGCTCTTCAAGCTGTCTGCAACATTGCCTCTAGTTTAATTAGTAGCTTCCAGACATTATGTATTAACACATTAAGTTGACCTATGGCGTTATTCACCTCAAGTGAACAGCTTCTTAAATTTTCTTCTTTGTACTTTTACTCTATTCAACATTTTTCTACTTTCCCAATCTAACATGTTCATTGGTACATATATGGTCTGCTACTTTAGATACATCTGCTTTCTTTTTTCTAATCATCAGTTAGGGCAATCATTTTTCGCTGGAGTGACTGGTCTCATCAATATTCATATTTTTACATTGACATGGTATTCCATTCAAACATTGCATGATCACCATTCTTTTTGCTTACATACGCTGTTTTCACAGACAAAACTAGCTACAAACTAAAAACTCGTCTGAGGGTATTGGATGAGTAGGTACTAGATAGGATTTTATGCACAAACCTTCATGCATCCATTGATTACTCTGGCTTGCACTGAGTAGCGCAACTATATGGAGAGTTTTGCCTCTGTGTGTGTGTGTGTATTCCATTCAACATTTTTTAGTTTAGGTTTTATAGATGTTAGGATTCCTCGTAGTGTGATACGGCTTTGGAAAGTTGTTCTGATGTTATATTGGTTAAATAAAGTTTACAATTTTTCTAAAGACATTCAATCTTTAATATCAGACAATGGAAAGAGTACACCAAATTTTGAAGATGGTTCAAAACTTAGCTGAGATCAATAAAAAAACTCATACTCTGCTAACAACTGCAACAAAGATAGCTAGTATAAAAAAAAGCAATTCATAGTAAAATTTCAATTGATATGAGACAATATATAAAGAAAAGAAGGATTATGAAAATATTTTTAAATGATCCATTAATATGAACCAAATATTTGGAGCTCCAGATAATGGTATGAAAAAGAAAATATAACTCATAATTGGAAAGAAAAGTTATAGTAAAGAATAAAAGTTTCAAAAATATTAAACAGCCTCTTGTTATTCAGCAATAAAAGAAAAGATTGCACTAGTACTAAAAACAGAGATGATAACATGAAATACATGGAAGAATTCTATAAATAATTATACAATAATAAAGAACAAAATAACAATTATAATTACAAATCTGAATTGTTAAGTATTTTAATGAAGAAGTGAAGTGTGTAATTTAATGTATGAAAAAAAGAAAAGCTCTAGTAAAAACTGCGATTATTATTGATATCTAAATAAACCCAAATGAGGACATAGAAAAATTGTTGACAAAATTATATATCAAATGACAAAATGATAAAGATATATCAGATGATTGGAAAAAGCTAGTAGTAACATTGTTTAAAAAGGTGGTTGAAATTACAGAATCTATTAGCCTTCTGTAAGTTTTAAACAAAATGTTTAACATGATAATCACAATTCATCTGCTATGAACTTTGGATTTAAAGTAAAGTATAACATTATTAATGTGAAAGGAAGAAGGATTGATTTACTTAATTGTAATTGTTATAAATATAAATGTACACTTTAAATATGATTTTTTATAATTAATAACATGCTGATGCGTTGCAACTTTTTTATATAATAATTTCTGTAGGCTTTCAATATCATAATTTCTTCAGACTAAGCGCTTTCAGAGTTTTGTTACTCCGTAATCATAGTCTCTTAGATTATTAACGTCTTTATATGCAAATGTATGATTTTTGTATATAGTTACTTTTTGTTGTGATGTGATGTACTGTGACTTCGTCTTATATGGAGTCAGGAATCTCTCAGCAATTATGCCCAGATAAACCTGTTAGCCACTTTACCTTCTCTTTCCATTCCTCACACTAAGTTTTCCCATATCCTGCTCCATCCCATTTCCACAACATAATCTTTGTCAACTCCATGGCCTTTATATCTAAATCCCCCTTATCTCTTCCCAAACCCAGCATAAAAACCAATAACCCACTTTCTGTATAATCACTTTGTGTATATTTATTCTTCCATAACTTCATTGTTAATATTAATGTTATATTGATGACATCTGGTGTGATCTTGCTAAAACGTTAATATAATGTTGATATTAAAAATAATCAAGTATATACTCAATAGAATCGGACCTATCTTAACTTTATTTAGAGAAGCACTTGTGGAAAACACACACATATATACATACAGGTTCACAATAACTACAGAACAATCAGAAGAATAATTTCTTTGTGTTAATTGTTCAAGAGTAAACCAGAAAAGTCAATACACATATAAATGTGTGTGATTTTTTTTAATATAAAATGACTGTCATCTCATTTCATGTTGTTTACTGAATTCATTTTCCAATTATGAAAAATATAAAGATTTTAAAGAAAGTTTTAAATAACTAAAAGCAATCACTATTCACGAGTTGTAACTGGATTAGACAAAAACTACGTTTCATCAATACATTTTGCTTACTTATTTAAAAAAGAAAAAAAAATTGCAAAAGCTACAATATCAAGGATAGTTCAGAAAATGAAATAAATTTTAATTTATTATATTATAAATTTATTCAATAACCTTAAAACTATTTACATCAATCGAATAAAATATGCTTTTCACTTTTTTATAGTATTAATTCTGAAGTAAATTTTGAACATTTCTGACAGGGTAAATGTATCATAAACAAAATGATTCAGGCACTCTGGCCCATTTTATGTCTACATAAAGGTAGGTCTATTATTCTACTTTATTTTAAATAAGACTGAAAACCAAAATAAACTTACCTTGACATACAAGCAAAGGAATTCTCTCTATAAACAGAGTTTATTAAACCACTAGAAGTCCTTTTCTGCTGAGTATTTAAGTAAAAAATGTGAAGAACTAAAAATAGATTTACACATATCTGATATACGTTGCTTTATAAACTACATTTACAAATTTTTGAAATCTTTATAATAAATACATTAACTCTAGTGAATATAACAATTTCTTCATCTTGAAACAAATCCTAAGGTTTATTTGGCAATAGAATGTTATGAGCAAGCAAGAACATTTGATTACTGTGGATGATAATTTACCGATACTTTACAATTCTTTAAAATAATTTATTTGAGTGAAAATTATTAATAAATAAAAAGTAATTTTACAGATTATTAAAAAATATAAAAAAAACTTTTTAAAGAAATGTTTTAATGCACATAAAAGCATTAAAAAATTAACAAAAAATGTACTAAAAAGTAAAAAATAAAATTATCTTTAACTTTCACAACTTTCTTGATATGCGACCAAAACAAAAATATGTGATACTCATGTTTAAAAATACGAATAATGTGAAAGATGAATTTCCTTTTTTTTTTTTATCTTTCAGTACTTTCTGTTTTGCTTTTTGATTCATTTGTGCATTTCTCCCCCCCCCACACACACACACTTTTTAGTTTTATAAGAAGGCTGAAGTACAATTTAATACCGCTAGATGGCAATTTGTATGTATACTGGTCAGAAGGAAACTAGACATACTTTGGTAGCATGTACAGTATGATGTAATAAGGTTTCAATCTGCTTAAATAAGACTACAAAGAATATAAAAGGTGTATGGGTGTGTAGATCATATATAAATGTGATAAAAGAAGTGAAAAAATGATTTTTAAGCATAGATAATTTAAACAGACAGGAGAAATGGAAGAAAATGTAAATAAGGCTGATAGAACGGAGTATATATTTAGTAGAGTGACAAGAGATATGGATGATAAAACAAGTAGTGAAATAGAATAGTTAGGCAAAGAATAGATAAGAAAGAGGAAGAGGTAAAGAATGTAGTAGTAAAATTAAAAGGGTTAGATATGATGTGTGCAGATTAAGAAATTAATGAATAGAAACAATAAGGAAAAAATAGAGAAGGAGGTTCAGAAGGTTGAAGAGAATGTTATAGATGAATTAGGGAAAATAAATAATGAGACAGTCTTGATAGGGGACTCGCTAATTAGAGAATGTAGAGATGTAATTGCAAAAAAAAATAACCATGTAAGACTATGTTTGACTGGAGCTAAAAGTAGGGATATTACAGATAAGGAAAATAAACAGAACAGAGGAGTAGAGATATTTATGTTATGGTGTGGACAAATAATTTATCAGAGCCAATGGTGAGAGTAATGGATGAGTACAAAAAATTTATTAGTAATTTGAGTAAGGTTAAAGGAAGAGGAGTAGTTGGATTACCAAGATTTGACAATAGGTATATGTTAGATAGGGCTGAGATTGAAAAAATTGTGACAGAAATAATGTTATGTTTGTGGATGTGTGGCATTTTTTTATTAGTAAGAGGGAGTTATACAGTAATGTTGGATTTCATTTAGCAATATACCATCACCAAAGCTTCAAAAGCAAAACTATAATGATAAAAAAATCAAGTCATATATCACATGACTTATTAAGCTTGTACTACAAATGTAATATAATGAGTTTGCTAATAGTTCTAAACAACCTTTTCTAATAAATGCCGGAAGAGAAAGCATTTAAAATCTCTATCATTTTTCACTTTCTTTTCCATTTTATTAAACATACAATATTAATATATGGATTTTTTTGCTCTTTAATTCTTATCATAATCTATAGGCTGACCTATAAGTCCAGTACAATAAAATTAACGAATATAATTATATTTTTACAACCATGATATATCTAAGAAAGAAAAAATAAATCCAAATAATTCTGTACTTTATGAATGATAATATTCAATTATTATCATGTGATCGTAACGTATTATTGTCTAATGACTCCATATGCCTTTAGACATATATTTTACCATAAATATATTTAAAGAATGTTATTTTTATCAATAATTCTCATTGATTTCTTTCATACTTGCTGCAAACTATTGATTTATATTTATTTCAATGTTATCTTAATATATTAGTGTTACATCTACGTTAGCACTTTATTTCATCTTTTATTAAAAATGCTGAAATTTTGTTTTATATAGTTTGTATTCCTTCATTTTGACTCCTTATATGCTGTCATTTTTAAAGATATTAAGCATACATTCTGTGGTTAAATAAAGAAATTAAAATAGAAGGAATATCAAAATCAGATTTTTAAAACCACTTCTACAAATATTATTGCATACAACTGTATTCTGATTTTGATGTTTTCACAATTTTGAATTGTTTACTTAATCATAGGAAGTGTATTTAATATCCCTGAAGATGACCTGCATGTAAGATATCAAAATGTAAGAATAAAAGCTACATAAAACATAACATTTCAATGTTTTTAAAAGAGATGCAGGAAGATTTTAAGCACAGAAATAATAATAAGCAAATAAAATATATGCATATTTCAATAAACATTATCATATAAATAAATAAAAATATATAATTCATATGAAGATATGACAAACTTATTTATCTTTTGTTATTATTTTTTTTTATTAAATAATTTCTATAATCCTGGGGGGGGGGTTCAATTAAGATAAAATGCAACATATAATTATCCCTCCCTCTTCCTCCAAAAATTGCAAACATCTGCAATATTTGAAAACATTTTAGGTAGTTGTCGGTTATGATACTATATGTGACACTGCAGCACCATCAAGAACCACCAAGAAGCCTGCAAGTGATTTTTTTAATGTCTTGCCTTAGGAGTTTTAATTTTCCATTGATTTCAGGCATTTTTTAATAGAAATTTATCACTTGCAGGCTTCTTGGTGGTTCTTGATGGTATGCATCACCTAGTGGCCACAATATGCGTAACCGACAACTACCTTTTATAATATACAGATCATATGGAAAAAATATATAATATAAAATGAAATATCTATTAAATTATAAATTAAAATAATATACCTGCTTCCCAGAATTCCTCTGCAGTACTACGATTAGCTTTATTAGCTTGCACCATTCTACATACACTTGCCAAATATCCAGAAAACTAAAGCATTAAAGAAATATCAAAAAATTTAAAAACAAATGTGAAAGGAAAAAAAGCTTTTTAAAATAATTAAAATATTGTTGTTTTTTTTTTGTTTGTTTGTTTAACATAACTGAATAAGTAAAAAATTTCTCAAGATATAAAAGACATTCCTAAAAATATCCTTTTAAGAACCAATTAATCTAAATGTTTTGATTTTTAAATACACATAATATATATTTAACTATAAACAAAAGTTATAAATAACAGCTATTATATAATAAAGTTCAAACATAAATGCAAACATCATTAATGCTCATTAACATAAGGATCTAAATCTTCATATAAGACAATGTCTATCATATTGGAAATAAATATAATTTACACTCTTAATTTGGATTAAAGTGATTACTATGCAGTATTTTATTTTAATTCTTGGGCATCTTTCATATATTCATATATATTTCAGTGCATGCGCTCATACGTACCCATCTTAAAATTATATTAGGACTATTTTATTTAAAATAACTCTTTTCAGATAATTTGCTGGATATTAATTTATATTTAAAAGAAAACAACACAGAGGCAAACTCTCGACACAATGGTGCCACTCCGTGCAATCCCAAGTAATCAATGGATGCAGGAAGGTTTGTGCATAAAATCCCTATCTAGTATCTACTCATCCAATATCCCAGATTAGTTTCTAGCTTGTGGCATTCATCAGTGAGGAGCCTTGGATCTGAGAGCAAAAGAAAAAAACTTGTAATGATAATTTATTTCCCTTTTATTTTTTTAACTATATCAAATTTGATATGAAATATTAATGAGAAGAATAAACAATTTATTAACTATAAATTAACCTGTGTCTATTTGGAATCTATTATAAAGCAAATGATTTGTTTTTATGTATGTGTCACAATTACCAATCTACAATAATTTTTGATAGACAATATTAGTAATATTAATTACATAGATATTTCATATGTGTGCAATCGGAGCAAAAATACTGCGATGGTTTTTAACAATAATTTACCAAAGCAACGGTAGTAAACGAAGTAATTTATTTTTTAAAAAAAATAATTAAAAAATATCTGAATTCAAATAACTTTCATTCGCATTAACAGTAGTGAAGCAGTTTCTCGACAAATTCCTGCAAAGCTTTTTATGAGGTTTAAAAAATACGAGATAAGTCTTTTATGTCCTAAAATGTCCCTTACAGATTTACAACTCATTAATAAAGATCTCTTTATTTTCTTTATGAAGTATTATAACTTTATCTTAATTATTGCATTGCCAAATCCATATATTAATATCATCATTGTTACTTTTTACAATGCTTTTTACAACCCACTATTGACGGTTTCGATTGCACCAGCAATCTTCTTCAGAACTTCTACTTTATAATATTAATATTATTTATGTTCTTTATTACTTTTTATAATGCAGATTGTTGTATTTTCTTTTTTTTTTTTTCTTTTTGGGGCTTACAAATCCTGCTTATTAAATCTTCTGGAATAAATATTCAATGTAACTGATTTTTTTAGTTGCAAATCAAACTTCTTTTAGAGAAACAGGTTCAAGTTGAACAGATGAGCTCCAAACATAGATTTCAAACAGTTGATGAGGTCTTCAAGCTTTTGGACCATGAACATCATGTTAGCTTCTATAATGTCCAGCATCAGTTCTCTTTAAGAAAAACAAACTTTAAATATATATGCTCTCTGATTTCAATTGTTTTTTTTCTTTTCAAACTGTGTGGATTAGTTTTATCTAATCATAAAAATAAAACATTTTACCTTTTATTAAAAATAAAATTGTATAAAAATATAATCTTAAACTCCTTGCTTTATTGGTGAAACTAAAAATGTAAAAGATTTAAAATTATTTATTTATATATTTTTTAAATCTATTAATCTGCCTAATCTACTTGACGTAATGTTATATTCATTTCATTTATTCCACATTCACTCTTACATTTATTTACTATATCCCTTGCCTTTTCTTTAATTTTAAATCTTTCAGCTACTGATAACAAAATTAACTTATTACAGTATTTTTTTCCTCACGAAATATTATTTTTCCTAGTTCCACTTTATAGTACTTTACAGTTTTTTTTATACTGCTTCGCAACTATTAAAAACCATACAAATATCCCATGGCTGATCAAAAAATAGATAAGATGAATATCTATTTTAAAATATATATACTACGGAAAATAAATATATATTGCAACTTAATTTTTAGAGATCAAAAGATTTATAATATTCAATGAATTAAATTAAAGATGATCAAATTGAATTAAAATATATTAATATGAACATAAACTATTAAACAAGTCGATCAGACATAACAGAATCCATTAGACATAACAGAATCCATTTGTAAGTATTTCATCATTGTATTTTCAATTTAAATTAATCATTGCAACTATAAATAAATAATACTAATGTTGGAATGATCAAAATCCTTGTAACTCAATAAAAGAGATCAACATTGTAAGTAAAATTATTAATTAGGGAATGGCATTGTAGCCAAAAATATAAGATCAAAATGCTTATCTCAAACATATTAAGGAGACTAATATAACATAACTATAATAGTCATTGAAATTTATTACTTTCAATAATCAAATAAATATTATCTGGCCTATTTCAAATCCTAGTTAGGCAGCCATTGTATCATCAAAAAACAAGTAGAAACGGTAAACAAATTATTAAGGACAAACTATTATAACTCAGGAAATAACATCAAGTGGGTGAGTACACTGGTAACTCAATAAAATATCTTCTCAATAAATCCAACCGTAGATTTTACCCACTTCCATCTCTTGGTTTGATGTCAAGTGCACATTTAAGTGAATAACAAGTGAATATGGTCTAGCAGGGCACCACTAGATTATCTGAACCTAGACACAGTTATATCTTATAACCTTTTCACATGTACCGGGTTTGAAACCCTCTTGGTACTTTATTTCTAACAAAAATGGAGGATTTTGCTTTTAGACCCATATCACTGTATGCACTAACATTTAGGTAAACATAAAACATCCTTAAACTAAAGTGGTGTATATAAAATTCATTAGACAGAAATCATCTCCTAAATCTTAACATAATAAATGTGTTTCAATATCTTTATAAGTTTTACTAGCTCAGATTATACTGTTAATTTAAGATGGCAATTCACTCATCCTTGCATGATGTAGATGATGGAATGGTGGTTATTATAATGATTCACGAATGTCAACTAAATACCATGAAATTACTATTTATTTATGGCCTTTAAACATTTATCTAGCTCATTGATTAAAATGTGATGAGGATGATGATGACAATAATGATAATAGTTCCAACCATAGCTTTAGAACCAAGCCTAATCATAAAACTTAATTTTTAAAGAAATTCATTAACTATTGTTTAATCTTAGTATATCTAATTACATCTTAAAAAATTAAGATTCATCATTGATGATGAATGATCACAACTAATAAAGAATACTCTCAATGAAAATATATGCCTCATTTAATAAAACAAATTAACATTTATTAATGCATTACTAACATATACAAACAATTTAAAGATAAAACTAAGAATTTATATGATTAATAATAATAATAATTGATTATATTGCAATCATAAGATTAATTTTAAGTTCTTCCCCCTTTCCCATCAAAGATATAATGTATATAAAATTGGATACCAAATTTGCTAAAGTTATCTCTCCACAAGAAAAATATTTCATAAAAAAAATAAACACTCTTTTGCACACATACTTTTATAATCTAACATGTAAAGTAGAATGATTAAGGAGAAAAATGTTAGTGAAATTGAAAGAAGATTTCCAGAAACAAGTTTTTAAATTACTTCTCCCCTTCTCTTCTAAGCTTTGAGATCGCTATTCTTTAAATCAAAACAAAAATAATCTAATATTTTTAAATGCTATCTATTTTCTCACATCCATACAACATCATATACATGAGGCAAGTATGGTTATATTATCGTGTATGTGTGTGTTTATTCCCGTAATAACCAAAATATTATTTAAAAACAAAATAATAGTACAAAAAAAATATTTTACATATTAATAACATTTCATAACTTCAGATTCATATACAATACCCTTTAGAAAATAAACTTCATTAATAAGCGGGGTATAATAGTTTTAGCATACATAAAATTATTACTCAAGATTATAGCTATTATTATTGAAGAAATTTTTGGTTTCAATCGATTATGGTTGTTTTAAAATTCTAAGAAAAAAAATATAAAACTTCATCTCTAAAATGTTACGAATAGTTTTGATATCATAAAAAGAAAATAGATAACAAAAATTCATATTACCAGTCCCAAGAATTCAAACTTAGCTTGTTTAATGTCTATACTTTTGCAGCAAACAATTTACATGATTCACTGGAACAGTTTATATTCTTGAGGCTTATAATTATTTAATGGTGATGATGATGGTGATATTATTTGCTTCAGTGGGAACTATTCGGCACTGGAACTTTTTCTTCCCTTCCCTGTTAAGTATAACTCTTCTAATAAATGGAGTATATCAGTTGTTCTCCCATTCATAATTTTGCCTGGGTTTAAATTCAGTCACTGGAATAACTGGAATAGTTGATTTTATTCTTATCAGTAGATTAATCATTTTCCGTCAGCTTTCAAATGCAGGTGAATGTTTTCTTTTACTTAAAATATCGCATTTCTCTCAGTCATCAGATGGAGAATATTTTTAATTTCAGACAAGACATTTTTTTTTCTATATGATATGCTGGCTCTGTGATGGGTTAGGGATTTTCCCCAGACGAGATCTATATATATTTTAACCTGCCATTCTGTGTTCAATCTTCAGCAAAAAAAAACGTTATATTAAAAAATGATTTTAAATTGATATCTGGCAGAATTTTTCAATATTTAAAAAAAAATCTCCCCTTTAACTGTTTTTCAGACTGGTTTTATACCTTTCTTTTCTATTTTCAACCAACTCAAATTAATTATATTCCTAGTGTGACTTTTTCTAGAAACATATTAAAAATCACACTATCCTGATTATTCAGATTAATCCTGTTTTGAAGGGAAAATTGTCTTAATCCTTTTTTTTTTCACGTATTGGCCACAAAATGTCACACCTGAAAATTTGAGCTTCTTTCCTTGATCAAGCTGATGGGAAAATTTTAACGCTATACTTCTCACATCATCTAAGCTTTAACAGAAAAACAACCAATCTTTATAACACAAAATTGTTGAGTAAAAAAAAAATATTTTAACAGATTTTATTCTTTTTCTTTTTCAATATGTAATAACTATAGATTTATTTATGCAATGTACACACACTCTCATTCAAATCATTTATAAAACTGGCCCATTAAAATAATCTGAATGCTTTTCAGAAATTATAATTTTAATATCTAAAATTAAATCCTTAACTTTCAAACCCCAAACTGTAATCATAGAAAAAAAAAATAGAAATAGAATAAAATAATAGAATCTAGTAAATGTAGGTTAGTTTTAAAGGAAGTTTAATATTTGAAATAAAAAAATTACACTTAAATAGCTTACACACACACTGCCTATATATGTGTTATAACTTTACTTTTTAACAAAAAAAAACTATTATATAATTAAATGTGTATACTACTCTTTTTGAGTTTTTACCAACAAACAAACAAATAAATAACATAGCTGTTTCCCCCACTCTCTTTCTGTCCTAGGCTTTTAGAACTTGATCTTGTAGGGTTTAAACTTGGGTGCCCTACAGCTTCCTTTTCTATATAAAAAATGTGAGATGATTTTTCTTCCACCTTTTCTTTCATGTACATTACTACAAATTTAGCTACTGACTAAATTGTAATGGCACAATATATACACATTAACACATTATATATCCATATATACTAAAATATTTTGTTATTAAAAAATATTCAGTATTTTAAATTATGTTATTTTACATTATGTTATTTTTAACTTTCTATAATATTCTTTTTTAATAAAAAAAGACAAAAACTTAGATTTAAAATATCTTTCATCTATCTTTTTTAATTTAAATCTTCCCACAAACTTCATTCTATAATTCTGAAAATTTAGTGGAAGTTTTACATTATTATTATTTTAAAAATCATCAGTTTGTAGTTTGCAAAAGAAAAGTGAAAGATATTTCAAATGTAAGTTATAATAAATACATAAATATATGTTTGGCTTTTATTTTGCACATAAATATATAGATATTATTGTTTTTATTATTAATTGATAGAATTTGTTAAGAGCGTATGTATTATGTGTTTGGGATATTTATAAATAATGATAAATATATGTATGACCTCATTGAAAAAATTAAGACTGAAGTGGAGTTGGGTTGGATATATTGCTAGAAGATATGATAATAGATAGACAATTGAAATCTTAAACTGGATTCCAAGAGATTATGATGATGATGAAGTGTATGTATATTTTGTTTTATTTTAAAAACTAGTTTATTTACTGTATACAATAATTTATGTATATTAAATTAAAAAAATTGTTTCATATTTAAAATCAAAATGTAGCTTATTATATTTTTAAAAAAAAGATGTATTTTACTAGAGTAAAAATGGACTGGTAGTAGACAATTTGTTAAAAAGTGCTAAAATTTCTCTAAAAATAATGTTTTCCTGAAGGCTTGTGATGATGGTGTTTTAGGTATTTTTATATTGGACTATTTCCATCATCTACTATGAGTATTGAATGTCTTTAGGAAAATTTAACTTTATTTAAATATTCCAAATACATTCAACTGTTAGTAATAGCACACAGATTAGTATATGCACAATGTTTTGAGAGGTATTATTCTCCCCTCTTCCTCAGGTGTTGCTGGCCTGACCAGTGACAGTACTAGCATGGGAATCGAATCTGTCAATTCCCACGCTAGTACTGTCACTAGTCAGGCCAACAACATCTGAAGAAGATGGAAATTATCTAATAATAGTCTGGCAAATATTTTACCAAGTATATCTTCAGCAGTCATAATCTTAATCGAGTCATAAGTCGATATCGTAAATTATATTTCTTCTACTCTCTTTCTTCTTTTGCCATCTTGTGTAAACTTTAGTAGTTACATGTTGGCCATGTGATGTATTATTGATTTTATAACAACCTTTATTTGCTAACAGCCATTCTATCCACATACTCAAAACTGTTAATGGATTAAAAAAACTTGTCAAATAATTAGGTATCAATTACTTCAAAGATTTATATGAGTTAGATGAAATATCTGAAAATCCTAATATCACTGCAGGTTTTAATTTGTCTATTTGTTCACCCATATTTTCAAAGGAAATCAAAAAAGGTTGAGGTAATTCTGGATTTTTTAACCCATCTCATAATGATGGATTATTATCATGGGTAATATGATCATATCTGGGCATACTTCATAGGTATATGGTCCAGCTTATATTTCTGAATGTGTTTGCATATCTTCTTAAACAATGTCATAGAATTTATTACAATGATTTTCTAATGTGTTAATTTTTTCAATATTGGAATCTTTTTTAGTATGTCCGAGATTTCTTCCATAAAATACTTTGGATGGTTTGATAACATATATTTTGATGATCATTCATAGACGATTTGATTGTGAACCATAAAAATCTTGTAAATTTATTTATTGGATGTATGTTAGTTAACACTATTAAATTAAAGTCATTAATAACAATTTTCGACAAATCATCACTACTAAATTGGAAATTAAACGGATTTTTTTTTTCTAACATATGTATTGAAATTTGTTTCTTTTACGATGTTTGGTGTTCGACTTACTTCAACTATATTATAATCAATGACAAATATTGATGGGAATGGGAATTTAGGATTTAGCCAAAAATTAGGCAAAAGGATAATCAATCAATGTTGATGTATTGCTATTTGAATATCTTTTTGGCAAATATTTTACAAAAGGATCCATATTGCATTATTATTGAAGTTGATTTAATTCCTTTGGGAAGTATTGTAATTGGCAGTTAAAATCATCCATTATAATGCATGAGACATGATTTATTGTTTGGTAGTATTGTATTTGGTTAAGTATTTTCCCAATTTCTTTTCCTTTTTGGAATGAATAATACACATAGACAAGAATTTTGATGTTCAAAATATCCGGAGATATAATAAAATATGTTTCTCTTGCTTTGAGTATACTTCCAATCCAGATATTTTTCTTTACTGATTAAAATAGCCACATTGTATAAATATTAGATAGTTATTGCATCTTTTTATAATAGATAATAATAATATAATTGTTTTTTAGATCTGAAAAAAACTAGTAGTCAGTCGAAACTATCATAAATTAAATAAAGGATTGAGATTAAGTGCATTATGAGAAGCCTGGTTTTTGTCTAAAAATTAATTAGATAATCAGATTAGTGAATACCCTCTATTCTTTGACTAAACTCTTTAATCATCTCTGTTGATGTAACATATAAAAGAAATATATATATATATATCAAACACACATATATATTGTAACCTTTTAATTGGTTCACTGTAATATGGAAGTATATAAAATGTATCTAATAGTTCAAAATTTTAAATTTTTTAAATATAACTAGCACTAATAATTTAATAGATAATTTTAAAGAGAGAAGACCCTTGGCACTGCTATTAAACATAATAGTTTATAAGGAAGGAGATTGAATATCATATTGAAGTATATGGGACGGAAGAAGAAAAAGAAAAAAATAAACAATATTTTTTTTTCTTTGGATATTATTTTAAACAAGTGCCAAGATTATATTAGTTGTTAAGTTTAATATTAGATTAGTTAAGTTAAATGATTTTATTTATTATGTATTATATTTTAATGTTTGTTTTAAATTAATAACTTGCTTAGGATGAGAATGTAATAAGCATGAAGGAGGGAGAAGACCGAAATGGGGTAAAACAATACTTTGTAAGGCAACAAAATTTCAATTAATTTATTATATGTTTTAAAGTATGAAATAATTAATAATCAATTTACTGACATGATAAAGAACCAAGAGATGGTAGTTATAATAATATAAAAGAAAAGTATGATAATGAAATTTTAAAGAGCAATATGAAAATATTAAACGCATGAATGATAAAAGTGGCTAATAAAAAAAAAAAAGTTTTGATCTCAGTTTTAATGTAATAAAGTAAACATTGATGGTTGTCAAATTATATACTTTGTTTTCTAACACATCATCATTAGATTTGTAAGATAACAATTAATGGGAAGATAATATTGTAATATTATTCTGCTGGTATATAGAAATGATGGATGCTAGCAACGTCATTTTAGATTTAGATAAGTTATCATTCCAGGATATGATTAATGTGTTTAAGTTGTGCTGGCACAGAAACAGCGCCTCTGGCGGCCATCGAGTACCTCCTACACAACTACCACATAATGAGGTTAGTCTAGGTGACACCCATACGTGTAGTTTTGAGATATAACGATGTGAGGAATTTCCATGAATAGAGATGTTAAGATCCATAAGCCTAGATATTAAGGTATCGTCATTAAGAGAAAATGACTACTTTCCATGAGAACACATCTTATTTAAAAGGAAACGAAGACATCCACTTCATATTTATAGTATTTTGCTGTACTAAAATCAGTTTCTTATCTACGGAATTTTTAAATAGTAAAGAAAAGTAAGGTGAGCATCAAATATCATTGGTTGTATCTTAAGAAAGATTATTATAATATCTTATCTAAGGTGCAGAAAGTTGTTTGATATGAAATTGAAGTAAATGCAAAACAAATGTTATAATACTTAAATAATTTTTGAATTGATACTATATTGAAAGAAAATGAGATCAATGATGAAAATAAAAAGAAAGAATGGATGAATGGAATGAATGATTATCAAGTAGTGGTGTGATCTTGGTTCCATTACTTATTTTAATCTTATATATTTTATATTATAAAAACCAAAAACATAACTGTCAAGTTGAAGTATAGTTATTAATAGAATTTACATGTATGCAAAAATATAAAATTTATGAAAGAATTGTATTATATGGAAGGTAAGTAAAAAGAATAATATATTGTATATTGAATAAAAAGAATTGAAAAATTGAATCCACATTCAAGACTAATAAACATTATTATAAAATCTTAGCAAGAAAGAAATATATGTTAGCAATAACCAATTCGAAATTTGCATAATAAAATATTGATATAATTTAAGAGTTTAATTTCTAAGCAGTATATGGAAGTAAAGTATTGTTCTCATTAATGTAAATAATTGTACAAAGATGTTAATAATATTATGTGTGTTTATATTTTTTTATGATCTGTAATAGTTAAAAGTTTGTTATTAATTACTATTTGTTTAAATAAACAAATATTTTGATATAAATTTAGACTAATGGCCTTGTTTCTACTCCGAATTATTTTCATCACACTGTCATATCCAAGTACACAAATTATGGGGAATATTATAAAGAACAAAACTTGATAAATTAATTGTTTATTAAATTAAATTATAACTACTTAAAATGATTTTATTTAAGAACATCATATTTTTAATCTGAAATACTTATATCTTTAAAGTCACATTGAATTTGTTGTAAAATTAATTTGAATTCATTTTTTAAAATAAATTTAAGATAGTATATGAGTTTACAAGAGAAATTGGTATAGGAATACCTCAGACAGTTTACATTTTAAGTTAAGAGGAAATTTAAAACAGTGTAAGTTGATTATATTAATTTACTGAAGTTAGTAAAAAGGAGAAAGTTATTTCAATTAATGGGTATAGATTCTGATGTTTCTAAAAGTGGTTCATTTTTATAATTAGTGTTTCTAATTTATAAATAAAGTAATTGTTGGAAAATATGGTAGTAATTAATACTTTGGAATTTCTTATATTATAGTTGCTAAAGATATGCTAATCTTAAGAAAATGATTGTAATTGTAGGTGTAGTTATTATTAAGATAGTTGGATCTTAGTAAAATCCTTCTTATTATTCAATTATCTTAAATAGAGTAATTGTTATTTTATTATAAAAGAATACTCGATAAACTTGAAATGTACATCAGGTAGGAATAATTATTATAACGTATTTTACAATATATTGGATTACATTATTTTTTATGTAAATGATTAGATATGTCATTGGGAGGTATATTTTATACGCTTTCACAATGTTAAAACCACTCTATTGTAACTGTCTCTTAAATCTACCTTACATGTTATGTAATAAATATTATAGTCAATTGTTGAGTCTCATAAATTGGTGTTTTTTAATAGAATTTATACTTTGATATCTGAGCTAGGCTAAAGATAAGATCGATTTGTACCGTGGATATGTGGAGAGTCGGTGTGGATAGGTGGCAATATATATACGCATTTCTTTTTACATGTAATTTAAAAACAAGAAAAATACTTACAATAAGGTGTCCATTGTTTTTATGCTCACTAGTAATAAGGTAATCCCAGTCTTGTACGTTTAACAAAAAAGCAGCACATTGTTCAACAATTTCTGCTCTTGGAGCAACATCTAAACAAACAAAAAAATTAACAAATAATTTAATAATACACAAACTACAAAATCATACTTTTAAAATATTTTTTCAAACTGATATTTAATTGGTTAATAAATCAACGTCATGATAAAATTCTGAGCTTCTTCATTGTGTATATTTATTTACATGTTTCAGCAATTATTTCTAATATTATTTGCATCAATGTTTTACCTGAATCAAGGGTGAGAGCTGTTAAGCATGTCTTGACTTTCTTAGTGCAGTCAGAATTTGGAAGAGCATCCGATCTTTGTTCCTTACAAGACTGCAACTCCAGCAAGTCACAGAAGAGCAGCTCCCACTTCACCAGCTTTACAAGACGGAACGATTCTTTACACTCAGCCTCGGCAGCGAATAATAAATCTTTTGCAATACTGAAACTCTAAAAATAAAGCATTAAAAGTAACGGATAATTCCCCATAATTCTAAATATAAAAATGACAGTACCCTCTCACAACTCCTGAAATCTTATGAGTAAAATAAAAATTCTCACTTTGTAAATATATCAAAGCAAAACAAATCAATAATTAAAATAAATAATATGCTTATATATAATATTATTGAAATTAGTGATTCATTTTATTTTCATTCATGTCTAACTGAAGATAATCTTTTAACATAACGGAAGCACTTTATAAAATTACAATAAATTATTATAACAATTCCAAAAATAAGGCGATCTACAATGGAAAGCTATTTCTCATAATAGTATTACAGTCATAATATCCTGCTTTCTATTACCTTTAATCTGTCTTCAAATAGAAAAAATATATAAAAATATTATAGACTGAATTCATTTTATGTTAAATTACAAATAAATACTAAAAACAATGAAACCATTATATCTACAACAAACTTACAAAATTATATTTATACGTTCACGCGATCTTTAACTACCCATGCTATCTCATACTGCTGACACCCTTGATCACATATATGTTGAAAAGATAAATAATCACCAATATACGTATTTCATGCTAAACCAGCACTCAGTTGTTCCAGATTATCATTTCCACGCATATATACAATCAATGCTCGGCTTATATTAAGATAGCCAATCTTCATACTTTAATGGACAGGCTTCAATCCATTCCATCCTACAACTCTTCAGCCGTTCATTTCATTGAAAATCTGATGAACCCCTATATATTACATATTGGAGTGCAAGTATGAAAAAGCCTGTACTGTAGAAAAAATTCATATATTAAAATTATATTTATGTAAAATGACAATTTTTTTTATTTTTCACTTAATGCTAAATGATGAAAATAGTTCAACATATACATTTTTTTATCATCATCAATAATATTCTGTCCCGTGGACAAATCCAGATAGTAATCATATCACCAATTCATCAATTTTTCCACTCTGTTCTCTTCATTGGCCAGCTTTTCAATTCCATTTAACTCTACCCTTCTCTTATATCATGCAACTACGTCAATCTTTTCCATCCCTTTTTCTTGCTTCCACTCACCATTCCCTCCAAAACATCTTTCATTAACTATACTTTCTTCTTAATATATGTCCAATACACTCTCTCTTTCTAATTTCCTCAATCAATCTTTTTTTTTTATTTTCAAAACATTTATTATTTCATTCATCCAACTGACTTTTTCCATCCTTCTCCAAGACCACATCTCAAAGAATTCCAATCTGTTCTTAATTTTATTACTCAGCGTCTACGATTCACAACTATATAATTAATCTTTTCCTTAATTCTCTCTTCAAAGATCCATTAAATATTCTCTTTCTCTTAACAAATGCTCTCTTTTCCAATGCTATTCTTTTAACTTTATCTTCACTTCTTCCATTCTCGCTCAACCAACTACCCAAATACTTAAATCCTTTTACCTATTGAAACTATGTTATTATAAATATCAATTTGCAGTATTTTTGCATTCCTCCCTGTCCATAAACACTTAATCTTCCAACACTAATCATCATTCCATATTCTATACATCCTTCCTCTAATTTATTCAACAGATTCTGAAGATACTTTTCATCCTAAGCTATAAGAACCATATCATATGCAAATCTTTTATAATGACGATGAATACAGAATATGAGAAATTGAATTGTTTTCAGAAAAGAAAAATGAAGAGATTTCATTACGTATAATCTGCAATAATTGGATTCATTAAATTATAAAGTGTTTAATGAAACTACTGTAAATTGATTTGAAAACAAAATTATTCACTCCATGATTGTTGATAATAAAACAAAATTTGTACTTTTAGTAACTTGGACTGAGTTTTGTTTTTGTTTTTTGAAAAACAATATATATAAACAATGTCTGTATATTTGTAAGAAATTTATGATAAATTTCATGGAATATGTAAAAATTTGTAAAATTATTGTTGTAAGTACACTACTATACTAGTAATCTGCTTCTTATAATTCAACAATTTCTACTATTTAGACAATTATTATGATGGTCCTTTAAATTTTCACAATTATATTTTGTCATTTTAGTATGCATTTGAATTTATTTAAGCAGCATTTTTGATATTATCTTGAATGTACACACATTTATTTTTTTTTCATGTGTCATAGCATCGGCCGGGAAGTAAACCTGCTAACCTAAGATAACTGCTTGTAAGGCAGCTGTGCTGACCTCTCGACCACCAATGCTTGACACAATACAACAAATAATATATAACCAATGTTTCCCTGACGGTTTGTGATGATGGTGTTCTAGTTGTATTTTTATATTGCACTATTTCCATAGCTCAGTTGGTTAGAGTGTTACCTTAAAATTCAATAATCAAGAATCTAAGAACCCAGGTTCGAATCCCATGCTAGTACTGTCACTGGTCAGGCCAGCAACATCTGAAGAAGAGGGGAGAATAATACCTCTCGAAACACTGTGCATATACTAACCTGCTTGATGTGTTATTACTAACAGTTGAATGTATTTGGAATATTTAAATAAAGTTAAATTTTTCTAAAGACATTCAATACTCATTTTAAATGATGGAAATAGTTCAATATAAAAATAAAAATATATAATCAAGTTTAAATAAAAAATAGAGGCAAACAAATTTAAATAAATATCTGTAAATTAATAAACCTGTCCAATGTAACTTTATATTGTTAATTTGTATTTAAATCATTTTATTTTTTGGCTAGCAAACAAAAAAAGTTACATTTGCTAGAATATGTAGAAAATTAAAAAAAATAGGAGTTGGTAGGGAGAAAAACATCTTTAAATCAGCTGACATAAAATTTTCAGCATTTTAAAAATGTTTTTGCTTTTTTGATTAAAAAAAAAGACAAATTTAAATTTATCACTAATTAACATACCAGTGGGTTCATTTCTATTAAAATAAAGGAGGAAAAGAATATATTATAAGAAATCTATTGAAGCATGTAAAAAGCATAATTTTATTTAATTGAAGTTTTAAATGAAATACGATATGACATGTATGCATTAGACAAATGAAAAATTTAGACAGATTTGCGTAAGTTAAAATATTAGTTTAATTTCCAGCAAAATTCAATTACATACATAACTGTTACATACATCGGTAAAGCACTCCTTTAAAATTGGATATCATAGATCTGCCTGTTAGAGCCACTGTAGTCTCTAATTCTTTACTACATCGATTCTCCCTCGACATCCCACTTATATACACGACTTCTAGAGTTCAAACAAAACATCTCTAATTCCATAAATACCTCTCCTTGTATGGTCTGCTAACTGAGCCCTCCACTAGTCCCTATGGGTTTTGATTCATCCCCAATTTCACGTTATAAGGTGAGGCATTTTGGTGGTAAATTTTACTTAAACCTTCACACCATATATGGTTATTTTCTACACGACATCGTTACATTGGATAATCATTTAGATAATTCCAATATTATTTAGTTATACGCTTCTAATATTATTTAGTCATACAATTCTATACTTATTTATGAGTCCCCCTAATTTTACAATACTATTTACATAATAAATTTCAAATGATCCTAATTAACTTGTCCGTGACACCACATAATAAAATTTCAGATTTAAACATTATCAAATAAGAGTAATAGGTTTGTGTAAACAGATAGGACAATGTTTTACTAAAAATATTATACATTAATGAAGTAAATGAAGTTTTAAGGATTTTATATATTAAAGAAAAAGTCGATGCATAAACAATTAAAAAAACAGTTCTTTGTTCAAATCAGTTTTTTTAAAATATACAAAAGAATGAAAGTATATCTACTAAAATAAATCCATGCATGTACATTCCATGGGTGCAGATCCTAAAACTGTATTTTAAAATTTGAATGCATACACTGTATATTATTATGTTTTCACAGAGCACGGTATTAGATATTCATTGCGATTTATTGATTTTATTAAAAAAAGAGATGTATAAAACGATATGTGTTTATATAACTGCACCATCTAGTTGTTTATCTTGGCCTTTATGAAGATGAGAATTCTTTTGATGGTTATTGAATTAAACATCCTATGGAAATTTAGTTGTTACTTATAAACAATAGAGATGAGAAATTCTTCTATTTTGTTGATAGAGATTTTTATATATAATAGAGACATGAGTTTACTTAAAGATTTCCTGAAGGTTTGTGATGATATGTGTGTTGAATGTCTTTAGAAAAGTTTAATTTTATTTAAATATTCCAATTGGTTAGAGCATTATCTTAAAATTTCAATAATCAAGAATCTAAGGACCCAGGTTCGAATCCAATGCTAGTACTGTCACTGGTCAGCCAGCAATACCTGGAGAAGAGGGGAGAAAAATACCTCTCGAAACTTGGTGCATATACTAACCTATTTGCTGTGATATTACTAACAGTTGGTGCATATACTAACCTGTTTGCTGTGATATTACTAACAGTTGAAGGTATTTGGAATATTTAAATAAAATTAAACTTTTCTAAAGACATTCAACACACATATTAGATGATGGAAATAGTCTAAAATAAAAATACAATGAGTTTACTTTGTTTAGCAGTTAATAAGAATGTATTCCCAGATATTGTGTGAACAGCAGAGTTGATTAATTTCTCTGAATGTAATCATAAGGCTATATATAATATCCTTTCCTAGTCAAGAAATAAAAAATTAGGATTACCTTGTTATTTTATACATATTTATTCAAGAAAAACAGATTTTCTCACATCACACATATATGATAAAACTCACTATATATATTGCCACACACAGCAAGCTAGAGTAATCAATGGATGCAAGAAGGTTTGTGCATAAAATCTTTATCCAGTGCCTACTCATCCAATATCCCCAGACTAGTTTCTGGCTTGTGGCCTTCGTCAGTGAGGAGCCTTGGATCTGAGAGCACTGCACCTAGATCTTAGGATCTAATGCAACCCTCCAGCAACCACCTTTTATTTCCATTTAACTACAAAACTATGAGTCTTAAACTGAAAACACCTTAATGTTTTCAAGCCAAGCCCATTAGCTTATATAGTCATATATAGTGAGTTTTGCCTGTTTTAATAACAGTTATACACAAGCATAAGAGATGGTCATGTGATGTCTATTGGTTTATCACACATATATAATTTATAATCAGTAATACTCATGCTATGAAGTAAAATGAGTGAATAAAGTATAGTAGCTACTCAAATTAAAAATGTGAATGACCACAGTTACAAATAAATTTGAATGATCTTTGTATGTTAATATATATGATCATGAGATATGTGAACCATTTCTTTTAAAGCCGTTATGCCATTATTTCGTGAAATTATTTTTATAAAACTTTATTGTCATTCTCTTATTTAGCTAAAGTAAAAATGCTACGTATTTCCTTTCAATGAAGTCCTTATTATACAACCACTATCAGCGAACAGGCTTAATTATAACCATAATTTACTCCTTAAAAGAAGTTTATGCTTCACTAACATAATCAGCTTGAAAATCAAAATTGGTGATTAAGTGTTTAACAACTCTTAAAACATAAAACAAATACCATTTGTTTCTAAATAACAAATCAAATTTCTTACCAATAAAAAAAGATATAAGGTTTCAATGCCTCTGTGATTTTAATCTTGGGAATATTAATCTCTGACATATCCATATTGTACCGGTCGGTTTTGTATGTTCACATAATAAGATCTAGCATCTAGGCAAAAGTACCTCGAATCCTATCATGTGCAAGATACATAAGTCAGTAACACTCATGAATTCTGCCCTGTTTGCCTATTTCCCAGATCTATTGACTTATGAGCAACAATCCCAATGATATTGATCTAATTTCCTCCTTCACCGCCGGCATCGCACATCGGAGACACAACAAGACTCTAAGCTATTTTAATGATAGACTAACTTAAACTGAACTATAATTTAGGAGCAATGAAGGCTTGTGACCGTGCGTATTAATTATGTATTTTAGCGGTGATCATCTAGTCATCATGAGCATAACTTATGAATTAGTATTAACTTAAATAAAAGAAAGCAATGATTCAAAAATATATGATATATATATTTTAATATTTATTATATTCATAAAGATAAATCAATGTGTCTGATTATTTGTCAGACACTAGCCTCGTAAATATTAGATATTAGTTGATTTTAAGAACTAAGATTGTCTCTGATTTATAAATCAGAAATCAGATTTTACAAAAACTTTGCTTATATTTGCGGCTATGCCAATAATAAATAACTTACAGAATGAGCGCTATTAGGAACGTACTATTGAAATACTACTTCACCCCCAGAGAAAACGAAAATAGCATTTAACCGATTTGAAATAGAATAATTGTTTAACAAGAAATATTACATTTGTATAGAATATAATTATTAAATTGGTTTATAAAGTGGCAGACGTGTGGGACGGCTAATGAATATTTATATTAATAATACTAAGTTCGTCGCAATGACGCGCATCTTAAATAATGGACATAGATGTCTGTTTAGCAAAATCACAACATTAGGGCTTATGGATGTTCATGGGTTTACCAGAAATATAATGAAAGGTGGTACGTGCATGGCAGCAGATTTATGTGGTCCAGTTATGGAACCTGGTGTGTGCTTCATGAAAATCATTTGGATGAGAATTACCGATTTACTCTGCAAACGTTGGCAAGATCGGTTTAGAAATGAAGAGTGGTCGGCGATGCATTTATTGGGCTGGTTTTTCCAGAACGATCCCCATATAAAGCACGCACATACAACCAAGTATGTCCCCAGGATGGTTTTACAGCCTGGTTCATGGACATTGAGAATGACGATGGGACTTTGCGAATACCTCCATACAAGAGAGAAGCATGAATATTTATATATGAAACGAAGTGGCCTATATGCATGCAACGCTTGAGAATAACGAAATAGATAGCTTTATAGACTATCTTACTTATTTAATACCCATAAATTAAGAATACCCTGCGTAATGGTATGGTCTTATCACTAAACAGGCATGGATGATAAATTTAACTAAATATAAAATTTTAAGATATAAAGATTCCCCTCTCTTTTATTTTAAGTTATTCATAACTCCCCACACGTTTAATAAATACCAATCTCGGTCAATAAATGTTTTTTATGAAAATAAATAAGTTGATACATAAATAAATGGGATGGTGGTAATAGTTGGGAGAAAATATAGGTTTTATATACATAAGATACATTAACATTAAGAGTAGCGCATTATTATTATTCAGAAAGAAAAATAAATATTTTTAGGAAAACAGATGTTGATCTGTTTTCTATAGCAAATTTTATAATTTAATGACTGTGTTTTTCCAAAATCACGAACACCTGCATAAGTTGAATAAGACTTGTTTTTAATTAATTTACATTCTTAATTACCCGTAAGTAAAGGGTAGAAAGAAATAGAAATAAAATATATGTTCGCGATTTTGGAAATATTATTGGCATTTTAAAAAAACATAAATACATAAATATATTAAACCAGAGTTATTTGCCACATGGGAATAAAAGAAAAGAAAACATTTTAAGTAGAGGCTTAATGATAGGATAAGTTACATAGAGTTATATTACAGAAAGTTACATAATATAAAAACGTTAAACATAATATTAGAACAGAGCATCAGGATTATAAAGAAGGCTGAATTTGATAATCAAGAGCGGCTAAAGTTCTTTTACCTTGATATCTGGAGTAGCAGTCCTTGATATGAATAATGTTCATCAGCATTAGTGCACTAGATCTAGGGTTTAAATACGACATGACAGGTAGCATTTGTTTATTTAATCGGCAGATATTTTTGAGTTCATAAGTACGGGATTCAGAGCTTGGTTACGGGTAAAGCATATTGGAATGGAGGGGAAAGTGAAATTTCCCCTACTCACGGCACATTGGATAAAATTTCAAACTGATGTGGATTTGGTTTAGCATCATGAATTTTATGGTTGTCTCCTTCTTTTGGATTTAAATCCAGCAGTATTTATACTCTTATTTTGGTGATGTAGCATAGCAACTACTGCTGGACCTGAGGCATTTTAAGCACTTAAGCACAGCTAAAATCGGCTGACCGGATCTTCTTTATCTTGTAAGACTTTTGAAACAATGCAATTCTGTTATCAGTTTCTCAAACGATTGTTTTAAAATAAGTCTTATGATTTTAAAACATGTTGGCGTGGACCAAATTTCCACTAATGGATTTATTTTACTATTACAAAATTGTAATCTTTTACCTTTTAACTAATGGGCTTTTCCGGGTAATTATTTTTGAGAAACTTTTTAAAAGAATTGCATCATTTCTGACTGCTAAATTAAATATGAAAAAATAATAAGTTTCATATATGATTTTAAATACAATTTATATATGATATAATTTTTATGATTATGCAGCAATCTCCTACACTGAAAATATATATATTTATCCATTACACATGCATACACATGAAAATGATATTAATTATTTATTTATTAAATGGTTTTAGGTTAAGATATAAAATATCTACGTTATTTATGTTAAAATAATAAAGCAAAAGAAATATACGTATTAATAAATATATATACGTGCAAGGATGGGTTTGAACATGGTTATATGGTAGGAGATTGGACGTGGGCTGTGAAGCAGGATCTGAGCATCAGATCATCTGCTTCAACATATATGTGCTTAGAAAAGTTTCTTGGATAATAATCATGAAATTTTCAGGATGACATTATTTTGAGTATAGATCAATCCAAGTTCCTTTATACAATTCAAATTCAATACTATTATTTCCAATAATTTAGGACAAAAGTTTACTATTACTACCAACATGGTAATAAAACCTTTGAATTGATTTTAAAAGGAATATGCTTTTTTTATAACTCTGTGACTCGGGTGTTAAAACATAAGTACTGATAAAACAAGATCAGGTACCAATGTGGCAAGCCAATTTCTAATATCGTTAGCCTTTCATTGGTATATCTAAAAATTTTAAAAAGAGAAAATACCAAATTTCAACACCATGCAGTCTCCTTCTACATTGTTCAATTAAAATTCCTAACTCTTCAAGAGAAATGTATGTTGGAGCACATTTATATATATTCTAGAACAAAAATAAAAACTGTCAGTAAGTATACAATTCTAATTACAATATTTTATAAATCTTGGAAAATAATATTATAAATTACACTCAAGAAAATATTTATGATGATAAATCATATTGAATGATCGATTGTGTATATACGTCCCATGATCACCATTCTTTACGCTTACACGATCTGTTTACACAGAGGTTAAACTCCCCATACAGTAGCCACAAGCTAGAAACTAGTCTGGGGATATTGGATGAGTAGCACTATAGAGATTTTATACATAAACCTTGGATCCATTGATTATCCGGCTTGCACTGGTGGCGCTACTGTATGGCAGCTATTTGTAAATGAGTATAGCCACTCTAATTCCAAGGGAAAAAACTGCTTTAAAGGTGACTTTTGCAATAACTATACATATCAATCTGTGAACCATAAAAACATTTACATATAGAGTATGCTGGTCTCCCATTTTTGATTTATTACATATTTTGAGATACTGTCTTTTCATTTCTTCCAAAGACTTCTTTCTGAAATACTTTAATAACATGTCTAATTGTAGCTGTCCAATATATTCTATTCTCTGCCATATCTTTCAATGGAAACAATCAACAATGCACCTCTTTAGAATGTACCCAAGATAATGCTTATAATGTAGATGGGGTCTATCTCTCCCATAAAAACTATACTCAAGTTCACCATGTAGGAAGTCTTGTTCATTTGTTTTACATGTCCAATCCAATGAAAGGTATAATTTTAAAATAGTGAACAGTATGGTATCACATTCAGCAAAATAAAAACATATTCAGGTCCATATACAGCTAATTTAGGTGCAGTAGTTATTTCTCTGAGGTGAAATATCCTATCTTTTAATTTGTTAAAAGCAGTGTAGCAGCATAATGGAATCTATGCTGCACATCACCTACTTAAGTCCATCTTTCTATTTATAAAAGTACCAAAATATTTAAATTGGTTTACATTCTCAAATTGATGATCATTTAAACTAAAAACTGGTGAGGATTTTTCCTCAATCATTGTTTGATACAGAATGTAAGTTATTTGAATATCAACTATTAATCCAAAGTCTTTATATATTGTATTTAAAATGACTGAGATCATATTTTGAATCACCATAAATTGCATAATCATCAGCATACCGCTGATCCAGAATTCAAGAAGATGGAATTTTTTTTTGTTTTTAATGAATTCAAATTAAATATGTAATTATATATAAAATAGCAATTCATTGTTCAAATTAAATTTAAATGGGAAAAGTAGTATGGTTTTTTAATCATTAATCACTCTTAAAGTGCACTAATGATAAATTTGGTGATTTGCCTATAAATATGTAACAGTCACTCTTAATCATTCGATAAATTATAAATAAATCAAAATAATAGAAAACTCACTGATATACAACTTAATTTAATATCTTCAAATCGATTTTCGTTCTAATATGAGTCTTTTCGAGATACCATTTTTCGTAAAATCATATATCAGGGTATGTTCTACAGCTTTATACACTTTCTAGTGATAAATTTTAAAAATGACATATTGAAAAGGTTCACATTAGAACGGAAATAAATTTGATGATATTAAACTAAGTCCTATATCAACGACTTTGGTATTATTTTGATTTATTTACAGTTTATCAATTAAGAATTCATCATTTTTGACAATGCCGTGGTCATGTGTAATTTACTGAAAAATGGCTATAAGAAATAAAAAGTATGTAATATTTACAAAACAAAATAAATACATTTTATACAAAAGTCATAAAGTTTTGAGAGCAAAAGTGAAGTAAAACGAGTTATTTTTAAGCCAAACCACAGCTATCGGTGTTTCTTCTCTTCCATTAACAAAAGATTTATTTCAAAGATAAAGTATTTAATGTAAATTATTGAACGTTGGCATGAGAAAAAAAAATCATAATTTAATGGTACATCAAGTCATCACCATGACGTAGAAAAAAGCTGACTTGAGTTATTATTTAAATGCTGTAAAGCTATATTAAATTTAAATTTAAGACTAAATTGAAATTTTTATAAAACTTATCATAATACCAGTTATAATCTTACCTTCAGGTTCATACATTCTTTAGCTTTAGCTAACAATATAGGAACTAAGTCGTGCAACTCATATGGTAGATTGATCACCTGTTGATGAAGTTCGCGTGCTATTTCCCACTACGTAAAGAAAACAAAAAAACACCTAATTCTTTTAAATTTTCACACATAAAGGTAATCTAATAATTTTTTTAAAAATATGAATAAATAAGTGGTAAATCTATCATTGTGACTTATATGCAAATAGGATAATGGCAAATCATGAACCCAGTGCCCATATGAGCACGGCGGGTCCATCATTAAGTGATATTTGTATCATATTCTCAATTTGGTTTTGATTTACACTTCATGAATTATCACTTAACTGATCAAGGCAGATTATTTGAATTCTGTACCTCCCCACTAAAAATAGCTAAATCTTAACTTACAGATCAAAAAGATGGACGAGATAGTTATGTGAAAATTAATCCAAACTCATGTGAGAAATTAAGGTTTATAAAAGACATTTATATTATTTTTTATATTAAAAGCCAAACACACACATTTTGTTTTTTTTAAATTATGAATAACTTTCAAACTTTCGAAGAAGTTAATATTGTGTTATTCTTAAGAGATAAAAAGGAGAACTAATCGCAAATTGCTTTATATTCTAAAATGTTGACAATAAGTTTAAAAATAAATCGAAAAAAAAAATCATTTTGAATATTATTAAAGATAATACCTTCATAGAATAAAATTAAAGACAATATCTATTGGCAATTCTAATAATTAATAATCCCATAAAACAATAATAAATTGTTTTTCTCTTCACCAATAACATCAACACAAGAATTTACTAACACAGGTATGCATACAACAAGGTTAAAAATAAAAATGAAGGAACATCAATCTTCTGGGACCACCAAGCAGCTACAGGCCATGTATTCGAACCCAGCTCTGCCCAAATAATTTGCACAGAGAAGAATGATGCCAAAAGAAAAATCAAAGAAGCTTTTTACATAGCAAATGATCTCAGTGCCATTAATAGAAGAGAGGCATGCTTTGCTCTCTCCAAACAATGGACTAACTAATTAAAAATGCAAGCTCATTTGCATATGTGTACAATAAATTACAACCATCTTCATTCGTAAAGCTATGAGTATGAGATTAGAATACTAAATCTCGAAAGCGCTAAGCAGGCATATTAAACATTATAGTATAATTACAGCTTCACTAATGCATGCGAAAAAATCGAATAAAACAATAATCTAAAATCTAAATAAAAAAAATATTTTTGATAATATATATGTGCAATAACAAGAGGTCAGGGTGTACTAATATGGTATAATATATATCTATAAAGACTTACTTTAATAAAATTTTAGTCTAGTTTTGATAAAGATATCGTGCACTAAAAGTCCAGTCAAACAATTTCAAACATTAATGCCATGTTAATTATTAATTGTCTACACACAGTTTTGTGGAATATAATTTTACATTTTACTATGGTTTAAATATTATTGCGTATTTATATATAAAAGATTTTATTATCCAGGTTTATTTGTGTATCATCTTTATTCAAAAGCTATATTATACATTCCATCTATGTATAATTAACATGCTGCCTACCAAAATTTTTGTTTTAATATATATTGTGCCCTTTAGATGG
>JAQFVV010001956.1:0-40111 GCA_028023455.1 Epiperipatus broadwayi | reverse complement strand
ATATATATAATACATAGAAGTAAATCACTTTTTTTAATAATCTAAGATTAAAATGATAATTAAAATAAAATGGTTCAAATGTATTCAAATTCAAAATAGATTCTCCCTAAACAAGATCTTTCCAGTTATATTATTTGCCTGAAAATAACAAACTAATAATCGATATCTCCTTGTGTTGTGATTCATGTAATCATGCATTCTATTTTCATTAAAAAATAATGTTAAAATTTTAACTATACTTAATGGATACTAGACAAAAATACAATCAAGACTTCCACTGAAATACTCAGGGAAATAGATTGTAAAATAGCTTATGGGAAAATAAACATTTTTAACAGCATTTTTAGATTTTAAAAAAGCTATAAATAAGGTATATAGAAATAGATTGTGCAGAAGATTTGAAAATGTAGGAGTCGATTTGGGATTATTAAATTTAATTAAAGTTCTTTGTAAGATATTTTTATAAATAACAACTCGGAGATATAGACTCAGTAGAAGTTAAATCATTTGAAACAAGGATACCCACTGCAACCATTATTATTTCCTTTATTATTTATTTTGTTTTTAAGTAAAAGACTGGCAATAGAGGTCCATGATTTCTATAATAAAAACTAGGCGAATATATAACGTGATGGTATTCTTTTTTGCGGATGTGCTATTTTTTCTGTAAATAGTGTAATGTAAGGCAGGACAATGAGAGATATTTGTTTTATAGGAATGAAAAGATAAATGAGAAAATAAATTATATGGACAATTTTGGGAAAAATAATTGAATCAAAAAGCAAAAATAGGATAGAACTGATTATAATTTGATATATATATATATATTATGTAACAAGTACAAGATACTAAAATTATTTAAAAAAAGATGATGGAATTTTTAACATTTGAATTATATTGGCCAGAAAATTTGGAAATTTTTAAGCAGAATTCAAAAACAATATAAAAAAATTAAAGGCAAATTAAAAATGTTTGAAAAGCTATAAAATATGAATTAAATAGATTAATAAAAACAGTGTTTGATTGGATTATATGGAGATGTTGCTGGGATTTAAAAAGATTTTACAATATGCAAAGTTATTATGTATTTATTTTTATGTACTTAAAAAACAAATGGGTGGATTTGTATTGAATATATTTCAGGACCCATAAAAAAAGGATGGATAAGTTGATTAAAAAGAACAAGATTATAATTATGTAAAATGAAAATGGATTTTTTAAAAAAAGATAGTTTACAGTTATATAAGAAAAAATACATAAAGCATGAAAGAATATAAAATAACACAAGAAGGTGTTATTTGTTTGAAGAAAGAACAAAAGGTTTTGATACAAGAAAAAAGAAGATAAAAATAGAATAAATGTTTAGACTGTGATTGTAGTTTATAAGAGAGAGAGAGAGCATAGATCATTTAATTATTGAGTGTAGGATGCTGAGAAAGGAGTATTATAATTTATATAAAGGACATGTAATTCTGAAGATTGAAAGAAATATAATTTTTTTTTGTTTGTTTGTTGTTGGGTTTTTTGGATTTTTTTTTTTTCTGATTAGAATTGGGAATATGAAGAAAAAATATTAGAAATAATAAAAAAAGTTTTTTATTAAAATGGAGTAGAAAAAAAAAATTATGTATCAGTGGTGAAAAAATGATCTTGTAAAAGTTTTCAGAAAAGTTAAATGCTTAATTTGTCTAAAAGAATTTTTTTAGACATATAGGATTCTATGCACAAAACTTATAATATCATCCAAGAAAACATTTTATACCATAACACCATATAATGTTTAGTTTGAAATTCTAGTTTTTATTTGTTTGTTTCTTTTAGTTAGTAATGGAATATATTTGCATTTATCTATTTTTAAACATAAAAACTATTAAAACAAATATTGTTTTAAATAAATTACCTTTGCATTCAGGAGTAGTTCCACTCCATAATCCATTTTCTTGACAACTTCTTAACATGTTTCCAAATATTTCAAATCCGGAATCACATCTGTAAGTTATATTTGAAAAGACAGGATACCTTGAAGCTTCAGTTTCAATATATGAATGTTCAGGAATCTGTGGACGATCACAATATTTAATAGCTACAGTAAAATAACATATATATGATTTTTAAATGTTCACCTTTCAATATATTACAAATAAGAGAAATAATAAAACTCATTTATTACACTAGCTTGGAAGCATACTCACACAATCATTAAAAAGGAATTTTAAAAAGGTTTGTTAAATATTTTATTACGATAATTAATTTAAAAAAGAGCTGAAAAATTGATCTCTGATTATGATTTTGGATAATAAGGAAAAAGATAAATAGTCAAGATATAACTTGAAATGATGAAGAATAAATAAGATTATTTTTTTAGAAAATTGTAAAACAAGAGAAAAATTAGACTGGCAGAATATATTTAGAGGTATGTTAGAATAGTCTTTAGCAGAGTAAAGAATAAGACAAAAAGAAATAAAATGGTGATTTAAATAAAAGAGTTATTATAAATGCCTGATGTTAGAAAAATGAACAAAAAACTGAATAAGGATTTTTATATTAATGACCAGGGTTTTATTTTTGATAGATAAATAATTATATATATAATTTTACCATATATATATATATCTTAATTCCACCTCTATTGTTAAAAGGAGGTTGCCTTGATAACAGTTTAAGATTGTTGATTGTTATCTATATTGGGTTTATCTAACTGTTGATTGTTTTCTAATGGTTATATATATATAAATACAAAACATATTCATAGGAATATATATAAATGTATATTAAAACACATTCATACATATATACAGATGCATATATATCTTGACTATTTAAATCTAATAACTTGAATGCACATAAAAATTTCATATATATATAATTGATTAACGGCTTGATATTTATCGTTAACTAGTCATATCTTTCAGGTTTGTCGCACACTTCTCCTGAGCTCTTATAAAACCAATACCAAAAACATTTAAGGTTCAAAATCAAACTGATCACGACTATGATGTATAAATAAAAAAATCTGATTGTTGTATCTATGTAGATTTTTAGGTGTTTCAAATTTCTAGTTCATTTGATGAGTGACTAGTTTTTTTATATGAATAAAGCAATTATATACTGAAAGAGATTAATCTAGAATTTTTTCCCCAAAATGACAAGATATGATTTATAATAAACTTTAGAGGAATATGTGGCAAAGTTGTTGATTGATTACACTTACACACACACGCATATATAAATATATCTTGATATCCAGCCATATTAAAACTAATATAAAAAGAAATACTAAAAGTTTAAATGTTTATTAAATTATTAGCACCAAGTATACTTTCGACGCTTTTGCGTCATATTCATGATTATTCTACTGAAAAAAAAAAAACTAATTTTCTGCTGATTTGAATACTATTCATCTTTAGCAATGAACCACCCTTTTTGATTTTTCTTTTTCGACCGTTTCTCTCTTCGCCCATTATTTTAACACAACTTGAATCGCGACAGAGAACACAGCCATAATTTCAATTCAAGTTGTGTTAAAATAATGTGTAAAGAGATGTGGTCCATTACAATAAACTAATATGTAAAGAACTAGAGAATAGTAGTATTCAAATCAGTAGAAATTTTTTTTTTTCAGCAGAATGCAAAAGCATGGAAAGTATAGTTCGTGTTAATAATTTACTAAACATATTTAAACTCTGAGTTAGTATTTCTTTTTACATTAATATATATATATATAACCAAACAAAATAAATTATTAATTGTAGTGTAATGATAATAATATTTAAAGCAACAATAAAAAATAAGTCATAAAACAACATTAGTCAACCCATATACTTAACATAAACCAAGAAGATAAAATAATGGACAGTCCTGTCATAACTGTATTAAATAAATGCAATTTCTACAAAGCAAATCTGTAAAAGAAAGGCAAACACTTCTGTCAATTGAGAAAATTGAATACTAATTAGGAGAGGGGGGGAGACATGAATATTAAAATAGTTAAATTACAAATTGTTTTAAAAGAAGAAACAAAATGATGGTTGCATTAAAAGAACCATCCTATCCTAAAAATATATTTGTAAGAAGTGTGATTTTTGTACTTTAAACCTACTCATTTTTAACTTTCAACAGCTGTTAAGACCAAGATTTTGAGTTTGATTTTTTGAGTAAGTTACTTGTCTAATACCATTTTTGGAGGAATATGTCTTTCTGTTCTTGAGTTTACTAAAAAAAAATACAACTATGAGAAAAATGTTTTTTTTTTAAAAAACAACATGTAAATGTGAACTTTACAGTATAAGCATTTAAAGATTAAACTCCAATGACTAGCAATAAAACAAGTACAGACAGGCAAATAAAAACTGAAAAGAACACACAGATCTTTGCCAATCAGTCTCTTTTTTCCAATATATTGAATGCAATATTGATATGCAAAAGAATATCTTAATCCTATTAAATCTGTTTGGATGGAATTTTTATGATATAATTATAATTTTTGAAAAAAAAAGGGGGTATTGTTTTTAAATAATTCAAGAATTCAGGTGATTGCATGTGGTGATATATGTATTCAGTCAATTAATGTACTTTTGAACAGAGATATTGAGATTAATAAATTAAAAAAAATGTTTGCAATATTAAAAATGAAAAGGATTGTAAATCGCTAGTCTCTTGAAACTGATCCAACTGATCTATTAATACTTCTATTGTTCTAATTTATAATGATAAAGAGAATAAAAAAGATTGCAATAATAGACTTTTATTATACTAAAAATATTTATAATTTTATTGAATATGTTTTTTTGTTGTCATACATAAATTGGTTATCGAAATCTTAGTAAGATGTTAAAAAATCAAGTCACTACAGGTCTTATTTTTTGCCAAGAAAATTCAAGCATAAGTATAAACTTACATAAAGCTTTTTTTTTTTAAAAAAAATATTGTTAAAAAATTTGATTAATCTAGAAAAACTTATGGAAAAGTTTTGAAACAAGGGGTTGTTCATAAATTTTTTCCATATCAATTTATGTAATGGATATTGTTTATGGTGTAATACAAAAATCAACATTATATAAGTACTATAAAGAAATATTATTGGATAGATCACAGATATATTTAAATTGAAGTGGATGTTAAATACAGATGTGCACTAACTTCATATTTTTTATTATTATTTACAGCAGTAATCTTTGAATAATTACTAGATAACTATATATATATATATTATAATTGAAATAATAAATTTAACAGTTTACAAACTATTATAAACAATCCTTAAATCCGCATCGGTTAATTTCTTAAACCTGCCTCAATTGCCATTAAATTCAAAAAACAAAGCTGAAGAAATTAACCGAAACTTTCTGCGGATTTAAGAATTGTTTACAATAGTTTGTAAACCATTAAATTTATTATTTCAATTATAATTATAATTTTGTTTTAATTAACGGACATTTTATTTATATATATGAGATTTATAATACAAATAGATTGGTATTCAATTAATTCAAGCCAGTTAAAAGCCAAACAAACTGTCATCCTTTTATGCTTACTAAATTTAGAATAGTATGTGATCAAATTGTTACTCTTACCAATTTAAAAAATAATCTAGTGAATATTGTTAAATTTAAATGCAACCTATAAATAAATTTGTTTTGTAATTAATATTAAAAAAAAAACTCTCATACTTTAATTACCATTGAAGTAAGAAACTTTACTAGATATTTAGTTTAATAAAGTAAATCAGTTAAAGTCTTTGGGTTAGAAATATAGACTTGAGTACTAAGATTTAGTGCAAACTCTATTATGCTTTTGCATTCATGATGGTATAAGCTTAATTTTACATTTTGAGTTACAGTTGCTAAATTTTCTGCACTACAACTTTGGCACCAGCCTCTTTAGATAAATATGTCAATGATTATTACTAAACTTTTATTAAACTAGAGATTATCAGTTAATAAAGATTAATGTATCTGATTTTTAATTAAACAAACACACACTCAACTTCATTTCTGCTTTCCATGTATAATATATTTCTAAATATATTTAAAAATTTAAAGAATGTAATATGTTTGATTAAAAATAAATAGATTAATCTTTAATTGAAGTTTAAAGTTTTATATCTGGGATAAAGATAATTCAGAATATTAAAAAGTTATAATACATCTTAGTATCCAAAGTAAGTTATTGTTTTATTGAGACTGTGATGTTTAGATCAGCTAATTATAAATTCTAACAATAATAAATATTTAATAATTGAATTTTAAAAACAGAAAAAATAAAAAATTTGTTTTTAAATTATTAGATTTTCTGATGGTAAATATGTAAATCACATTACACAATCCTCTTGGCTTGTAACTATCTATATTAGATAATGGAATATCGTAAAACATTTTTGCAATTATATTAATACTGACTAAATGAATGAATGTTAGTTGATCTTTTAAACAGACTTTCATAACTAATTAGTTATTGTGTGAGCTTTCTTCAGCATTGAAAATAGATTATAAGCCAGATTCTAGTTTGAGAGTATGTTTGTATTAGTTTACTCAAAGTTTATGTAATTATATAAGAGACAGATAAAGATTTACTTAGTAAATTGAAAACTTTGTGTAGCAAAAAAATGTTTTGAATTATAATAATAATAATAATAATAATAATTACTATTATTATTATGATGATGATGATTATTATTATTATTATTATTTGAGGTTTTGAATATTTTATTTCTCAGGATAGATTTTAAGGGCAGACTTTGTTTTCTTTTTTTTTTTTCATTGATCAACTATTTTATTGTCAATCTTCTATGTTTAAAGATTTATTCATTACATCAATTTATTCAGATTAAATCAAAGAAATGTAGATCAGTGAATTAAAACCATTTTTTGAAATCTTAAAAACAGAAAGTCTGTTTATTGATATTTCTGGAATGATTTAAAAATATTATGGCAATATAATTATCTTCATGATTGTTAAAAAAAAAAATTATGAACCCATTTAATTGTATTATCAAATCATAAAAATGTTTCTGTTATTTTAGTTTATAAATAGTAAAAAAGAGTTTAAAAAAAACAACAATAATGATTAGAGAATATCATTGTTAAGAAAAAGTATTTTCAAGTATGATATGTTCTTCTAGTTATAGATGTGGGATTTTAGAGATTCAAGAAGCATTACAAACATGAAAATTGTGATCCAAAATGTGATTTGTAAATTGCTTTTTTCAATTAGTTCACAACACTGGATTCAGTCAAAATGATTATAGCAATATTTGAAAATAGTTGGCTGTTCATGGATTATACAACTACTACAGACCAACAATATGATAGTATGGGATTATATTATCTGGTATTCATTGATATTTAAGCTCATAGTAGATGATTCTAGAATAGGTTGAAGAGAACAGTTCTTGGAAATAACTGCTACATAAGCTGTTATTACCAATAGTGGAAAATTTGAGGTATTTAAAATGAAATTTGTTATTAAACAAGATTGTTATGTATTAGCATCAACTTCATTTTCCTCTTTTATAAAAGTGATATTTGATTTGTAAACAATTTTATGAAGCAAATATCAAAATGTAGTACAAGTTTAATGATTAATTTGATTTAAAGTGAAAACTTAACTTTTTTTAACTCTTAGATTATTAATGGTTAGTACAAAGTCACACAACTTTTATCCAATTTAAAAAATAACATTAATGATTTTTAATGTTTTAAAAACAAATTATAAAAAAATCAACTTTTGTTATTTCAAAAGTTTGTATGGCTTATTAAATTGTAATAAAAATTATCTTTGAAGTTCTTTGGTCTGGATAGTAAACATTTTCAAAATGAGAATAGTATCTTAATAGATTTCTAGATAGAATGATAGATTTGGATATTAGTTGAAGAATACCATTAACCATAACTGCATTTAATAAGTTAAAAGATTTAGTATTTTATCAATATTATATAATTATGTTAACTAAAATTAGTTATCTATAAAATAGATATCCTGCCAAATTTGTCTTAAAAAAGTGGGATGTAAATTTTTATTGTTATAATATAAACGCACCGTAAAGATTCAATCTAAAACTGACTTGTAATATTTAAGATCATACATCAATTGTTAGACTCTTTCATTTCTATATGTGATATCTTTATTGCATACAGCATAAGAGAACAAAAGTAACAGGCTTCATAAAAAAACTATTGTATGGAAAACTTGAATATGACTAAATGTATTTCAAAGATAATCTTAAGAAGTGGAATATTATTTACTTAGATTTAGAATAAAATACAAAAATCTCAGAAATAAATACTGCTGCAGATGACGTTAACCTGTTAATCACATGATTGTGAAAAGTTAAATAAATATCTTAAAAGGCCAACATATGATATAGGCAGCTATTTGTATAATCACAGATTAGTTTATATTGTCATCACACACCTCAGCTTTAACTTTTTGTTTTTCTTTGCCTATTTTTATTTTCTGGAATTGTAGTCTATTTATTTATAAATAGCTTGTTATTGATGATAATGATGAATGGTGTATATAAAATATATTTTTTAATTTTTTCTTTAAACCAAAATTTTATTTATATACATATTCAGTTTCTTGTCTGTCGTCCACAATAATTAAAACTGATGCAGCCAGACTTCTCCGATTGTTTTTTAATTTACTGGTCTCCCTATTTAATTAAAGTCACAATGATGTGGAAGAGATTTATCAACTGTTTCACTTAATTTAATCCATAAAAAACCCATTTTACACATATTTATTCATTTAGAAATCAAATGATTTCTGGCACTGTAGTAGCGCAGAATTTCATCACAAATTCAATCTGGAATGCGAGGTGCAAGCAAATGTATTCGCAGCCTTCCCTTGATGAAAGATTGTGCTTTATACAATCAATGCAAAAGATAAAACAAAAAGATAAACTACTATCATCAAAATTTATTTATGAGGAGACATGGAAGCTATTCCATACACCTATGTACTTTATAGCACAAGGACTATCTCTACATTAATCAGCTTCACACCATATGAACTATACAAGATTTATCTAATACGCAATTATAATGCATGGCGATTTATGTATGTTTTGAGACAATGTAACCTTGTTTAGAGAGTAGTAGGGCAGAATATGTATATTTCCAATTTGCAATGCCAAGTTTTTTCGTCTTGACTTCTTTGATTGGGAAGTCGTGCAATCTCTTTTATTACTGAGTCAATCTTTAAAATTTAAAAGTATTTTTGTTAAATGTTTTTAATCTTTAAGTTTAAATTATACAATTATTTTTGAAAATGCAAAACAAACAATTTGAAAGTAACTTGCTGATCTATATATATACACACGCACACACAATGCTTTTACAAATGAAAAGTTATTTGTTTTATCATCTACAATTAAAAAGAATTCTTACAATATTCACATACAAACATTGCCCGTTCATTACATGACTGAGTTTTTAGTTGCCATGCTGACTTATCATTTCTGATACGACCCAATGCACTACAGACAGAAGGATCTAAAAAAAAAAAAAAAAGAAATTATATTTAAATGAAGCAACAAAAGTGAATAAAAATTTATTAATGACATTTTAAATTGGTGATAATACACTTGTTAATATAAATCCAATTTTTCTACGATAAAAATTTAAAATAAATCTAATTCATCACTGTTTGCTTTCTAATCATTATAATTGTAATAAAAATAAAAATCTTATGTAGTATGCATGAAATTTTAATGTAATTAATTTTCTGACTAATTGATATATCATGACGCAATATTTGTCGGCTAAAGTCATGTCATAATCTAGAAAAATTGTATAACAATACTAGAGAAAAAGATGTGCCACCTCCCATGCAAGACCTATTGATTAAATTCAAGGAAAAGTCAATGTTAACCACTGTATAACTTTCTTATCCTAAACATTTTATTACATAAATTCATATATGTGTGTACGTGAAAGTAGATTAACGAACATTTCTATAAACATTAATTATTCCATTAATAATCCATAAACTTTTTAAATCCATCTTTTCTTATTTTATTTTTATTGAATTCACCTGTATATATAAATAATTTGTTTCTTTCTATATTTTGATCGCTTCCATATGCTCATTATCAAAGTAATCTAAAATTTACAAAATGAAATTAATGAAAAATATAAATTTATCCAAAAGTGAAAAAAAAATCAAATACTTTTTTTCTTATATTAAATGTCTTCACATATTTCAGTAGTATAGGTATCACGAAGTATTTCAAAGCAATAAATAAAAGCTAAGAGCTTTGGAAATCTTTTTGGTGTGTGAGTGTGTATATATAAAAGTCATATTTTGCGGGTTCATCCGTGTTAAAAAAATTAAAAAATTTAAATATTGATATACCGTTTCGACTTGATCACACAAGTCATCCACTGGGTGATAAAAGGTAGAAAGACGATTGTAGTGGCGCTACAATCACTGATTTGAAAAAACGTTAAAGTTCCACCAATAGCAAAAATGTTAAGAATATTTTTTTAAAAAAATCTTTCCAAATAGGAGGAAGTTTGCATGTATTATCTTGCTTATTGATACAATCTGGCCTTTTAAGTATCTCAATGGCTTCTCTAATTTTGCACTGGTAGAGATTATCACATCTGGATATGATCCTGGTACTAGAAAAATCAATTTTATGACCTGCTGCTGATGATGAGTGTTGTTTAACTGCATTAGCATGCTCATCTCTCCTAACACTGTTGTGACAATTACTCATACCTATGTAAGAAGCTTTACAATTTTCACATGAGATTTGATAAACACCATGAGATTCAAGAGGGATTGAATCCTTAGGCTTGGTTATTATATTGCTGATCTTTTGATGAGTAGAAAATGTATCTATATTATAGCATTTTAATATGCATCCAAAACTGTCTGTAGTTCCTTTTACATATGGAACACAAATTCTAATAGCTGATTTATCATCATTTTGTTTCCTATTTTGTCCATTTTGGGCTTGAAATAAGGTTTTTTATACATTTATAGTTATAACTATTTGCTAATAAAACACTATTAATATGATTTCTTTTTTTCAGATGTGACTTATCTGAAAGGTTAATTGCTCTTTTTAAAAGAGTTTGCCTACAGAAACTATCCGAGTTTGATGATAATGGGAATGTAAATGTAAATATCTGTCTATGTGCGTATTCTTTCTGTAAATCGAAAAAGATAAACTATTTGCTGTTCTGATGACTAGAACATCTAGAAAAGGGAGTTTTCCATCAGACTCGGTCTCCATTGTAAATTTAATATGAGGATGCATATTATTTAAATGTAAGAAAAAATCATCTAATTTATTTTTTCCATGTTGCAATATGACAAAAGTGTCATCTATGTATCTGAGCCAAATGAGAGGTTTTAAAGATGATGATTCTAAAGCATGAGTTTCTATATTTTTCATGAATAAATCAGCTATTACTCCTGAGATAGGTGAGCCCATAGGAGTACCAAAAACTTGTCTGTAATGCTGTCCATTGTATACAAAATATGTGTTCAAGAGACAATGTTTAATCAATGCAATAATATGTTCTGGTAAATTGCAACATTGTGAAATTATATTTAAAGCTTCATCAATTGGAATGTTTGTAAACAAAGACATGACATCAAAACTGATCAGAATGTCATTAGCATTAATTTTTAAATTTTTTAAAAGAGAAATAAAATGAAAAAAGTTTTTAATATGTGATTTAATAGATAAGATTGTAAGTTTAATGAAATCCAATAAATATCTAGCTAAAATATGAGTTGGAAATCTTATTGTGCTTACTATTGAATGAAGGGGAGTATCTGGTTTGTGAATTTTTGGAAGTCCATAAAATTTTGGACAGACACATTTTATTTTTTTATCTCTGTTTCAATAGGCGATTTATTAATGGCTTTTGTTGTTTTTTCCAAATACGTAGTATGATCTCTTTTTGATAGTTTATGTTTTATCATTAAGCAAATCTAAAATTTTATTATGGTAAATGTCACAATCCATAACAACCATAGCATTACCTTTATCAGCTGGAAGTACAATTGATTTATCCGATTTTATATTATTTAAAGCTTGTCTTTCTTTCTTTGAAATATTATTTTTAGGAAGCTTAGCTTTTTTTAAAATATTGCAAATCTCGCCTCTAGCCAAATCAGCCGATAAAGAATCTATTTTATCAAAAGTTGATTCAACATTACAAACAATTTTCTCAAAATGTATCCAGGAAAGTGTTAAAGCAAAATTAAAATCTTTTTCTAAAACCAAAACTTCATCTGTAGAGAGGGCTTTCTTAGATAAATTATAAACAGTTTTTTGGCAGATTGTATCAATAAGCGAGATGATACATGCAAACTTCTTCCTATTTGGAAAGATTTTAAAAAAAAAACATTCTTAATTAAACATTTTTGCTATTGGTGGAACTTTAACGTTTTTTTTTTTTCAAATCAGTGATTGTAGCACCTCTACAACCATCTTTCTACCTTTTATCACCCAGTGGATGACTTGTGTGATCAAGTCGAAATGTCGGTATATCAATATTTAAATTTTTTAATATGAATGGACCCACAAAATGTCTTTTATATATGCAACCCATGAAAAATCTTTGTATCAATATATATATATATATATATATATATATATATATATTGTAACCTTCCCTTCCAGTTCTTCCAACACATCTCTCTACCTTATCCTACATACTCCTACTATATTAGCTCAATAATAAACCATTCAGTATAACAACAATAAAGTATAAGACTCTTTATGGGGCTTAAAACTTGCTAAATATTAAAACATAAGATAAACATTAGGGATGATTACAAGAGAGTGGTTTTAACATTGAGAAGTATATAAAATACACTCCACAATGGCAATGCTATTGTGACAATTCTCCTGCTACTATCCTATTATAATCATTAGGAAAACTCCCACAACAAGCAATGACTAGCATAATATTTCATTTAAATAATGAAATAACTATTCTTCAACCATTTAAGAATCCTAAAAATAAAAACAACCAAATTACATTAACTTAAAATAATTGATGCTATCCTATGGCTATCTCAGGGATCATAAATATTCTATTCTAAAATCCAATATAACAATTAGATTGATAATTAAATAATTGAATCACAAGAGGGGTTTTATTGGGATCCAACCATTTAATAAAAACATACTATTACAAACATTGATTAATCTCCTATTGGAAACTTAATCTAACTATAATAATAATAAGACATGAAAATTAACACTCATTATCTACTCATTACCTTCTCTTAAATAATTTAATCTACTTTCCTAAGATTTATTCTCATACTTATGTTCAACAGTTACTTTAGAATATTTATTTTCTTATAATCAAAGCTTTATCACATCATTATTATCTACCAAGTTTAATTCAATGAAATACATCTCTTAACTAGTTAGCTTTCACCCATAGTAATTAACTCCTTAAGAATTACAAACCTTAAAATATATTTGGTTAGTAGCTTATACTCTGAAATTATATAATACTTTTAAATTATGATATAACATATATTTCAACTTAAATTACAAAATTAGAATGTAACTCTCAAACATATTGTTAATTTTTATTATATGCTCTCTGTTTTGTAATATTTAATAGTATTTTTCATATGGTTCAAAATTCTTTTACATCTAATAAAAATATAAAGTACCATAGGTTTTCTTTAATATAATTATAATTCAAAGCAATTGATAGTTAATGTATTAATTATAAACTCTTAAACATAGCTTCTCAAATGAGGCATATAATCATAATTTGGTATGTATACTTTTATGTAGATAATGTGCTTTATTGATAGAAATGACTCAGACACAATAAAATTAATACTATAAGTTTAAATCAAAATGGTCATTTATTTACAATAATACTAATAAACAACAAACACATATGGACCTTAGATTAAATACCTCATTAACAATAAAAATAAAAAAAGCATGAAAATTGTTTATACATTGATAATAAATTATTTACAAATAAACTTTGTAATTATATACAATTAACCTTTCCTTAGTTTGTCTTTTAGTTCCTTTGAAATGATAAATTTATTATTTCATTATGTATGCTTTCATACTAATCTATATATTTGCATCCTTCATGAGTTATCTGGGATCTTCACAATCATTTTCCATATTACCTGATATATTGCTCATCTTGTAAGAGTTAAATTATATTTTATATTTAAAATTTGGTTTAAAATATTACACTTCCATCTTATTAACAAAGTTATTACTGATGTGGTATATATATATATATTAAAAGTGAAATAGCACTAAAATTTTAAAAAATTTTTGTTAATGATCTAAAACCTTATGTAAGAGTTGCTTATGAATGTTAGTTGGGAATTTTTATAAGCATTTATGCTTATTATTATATTTGATGAAATATTTAATGCAAGAAAGTGGTTGGTATTTGTTTAGATGGTTTTTTGATCTATTTACTCATTGGCACACCCATCCACGTATAAGTAATATAATCATATATGTTTAACTCATAGCCATATCAATCAAATTTTAGTCAGGATAATTTCGTATTCATATAGCAGTATATGTGTATGCATGTGTGTCTATATCATTTTCATATTTAATTACAATATAAAATTTTACATTCTACAATAAAACATTTAAAATTAGAGTAAATATCTCTAATAACAAGTGTAAATATATTTTGAGTAATTAATGGATATCTGGATTGGTGAATTATTTGACAAATTAAAGTATGTTAGCAACTACTTTATTTTACTGATTAATTAATATTTATTTATTTCTAAAGTGTAAAAAGTTATTTTTTTTTATTTGTTGTATTTGTTTGGATCTGATTTAGAAAATCAAAATGATTTTTTTTTTTTCAAGAAAAGATTTCTTGAATATTTTGTTCTCTAATTAAATGAGTGCAAAGGGTGGAACTGACCTTTGGAAAATAAGATGATCTCTTGATTGATGGAAAAGAAATGTATTTAAGTGATAGTTAGTAGTAGAAATTCAATGATTATTCATTCATTCATTCATTCATTCATTATCTGCTACTTCTTCTTTGTGCATTTTTTTAAATCTCTTCCAGAAATCAAGTCAGTTAAACTTCAAAGTGTAAATTTTTAAAACCTTATTTTCTTTATAAAATTTAGTGTGGGAATTCTAGCTACCAGACAGCTTTAAGGAAAGATGTCAGGTTAAATTATAAAAAAGGTATATTTTTCTTCATTTTTTCCACTCCGTTAAACATTAAATTAACCCTGTCATTTTTAAAATGTATTTATATGCTGATAATTTTAATGTACTTTGTTTGCTTATATCTTCTATTATTATTAAGGAAAAAATGAAATTGCGTGAACGTTCTAGTCTTTTAAGGAAATTGTGTGAACTTTATAATCTTTTAAGGAAATTTATGCAGGAGTGCTTAACAAAACCTGCCCTAGACTCTTCATTTAAATTCTTCTCTAATTGTATAAAAGTCAAGTTAAAATGGAAGAATGTGAGTATAATATTTCTGTGCTATATATTTGAATTACTCCATGATAATAATTATGCTTGTTATTTATACCTATAAATTACTTTATTAACAAAGTGAATGCCTAGCTTACAAATAGTTGATTAATTACTAGTATTTATTTAATATGACATGTTTAGATGAAGTAGAATGACATTAATATTACATATTTTTTGTTCTCCTTGGTATGTGGATTTATAAAATAAAAAATATTATTGCTTAAGGAATTGTAGATCTATGTCAATAATTAATTAACAATGGACCAAAAATAATTATATGTGATAATTTATAAAGTTGATGGCAAGCTAATGTTTACTTTTTGAAAAACTGCTAAAGTTACTGTTAAATTAAAATATTTCCAGGATTAATTGAATGATAAATATAAAGTGATATGTAGCTGAAACTATCTATCCATATCTCTGTTATTAAAAAAATTTATTACTGCGCATGCTATATTAGTGAACTCAATTAGCTATTGCTAAGAACATTGGAGATCGCTGAATTAAGTCTAAATAGTGAATGTCTATTCTAGAGGAATTTGTCTTTATGTTTGGTAACATGTATTCATTTGGAATCATCATTCCTGTCTTTGGGTCAGTCAGGAAACTTTATGTTTAAGAAAGAAAGAAACTTTACAAATGACTTTTTTTCAAGTCAAAAGAAGAGTGACTTTTTTCTTTTGTTTGTTGCTATTGATATACCATAGATAGATAGATAGATTTATTATTTATGTATTTTCTTATTTAATTTTTGTTAAATCCTTGACTCCTAGAATGTCTCAGATGAGCATATTGCAATTTTCAATATGCTGGTAAATAATTATTATTTAATGTCTTATGTAGGTTATATATACATTTTATAGGGGTTTATTGAAGATATATATATATTGTAACTAGCTGGTGTTTTCCAGAAGAGATAGGGGGAGAGCATCTTACTATGGTCGAACTTTGGGTCTTCAGATAGGATGCAAGTGATTACATGATGAAATACATAACCTATGATTGTACCTACTTCCAATAGACTAGATCTATCTATTTTTATTAACCTAGATACAATTTGGGTCAGTTCATCTAATTCTCATCCCTTTCTAGCCACATTATACCACAGTATTCGAACTCAGGGAGTAATTGCTTGAGCTCTCTTAATAGGGAAGGAGATCACACTAATAGTAGTTATTGCACCTCTATATAGGTGATAATTAATTACCAAAAATCAATTAAGCATAAGATATATAAAAAATATGTATATGCAGTATAAGTATATATGTATTAAAAGTTATAATAAATGACTTAAATATGTATATGTATTTCCTCTATCATATTGATAATATTGATAAGTGTAAAACTAAATATGATAATAATGTTTACAATGGGTAAGTGAATAATGAAGAACTATAAAGCTGATGGTGGATATTGAAATAATGATGAGTTAGAGACCAGATTAAAATAATGAATTATATAAACATTTATTGACTAACAAAAAATATAAAGTATGAATAACAATTAAATCTGATACATGTAATTTATTTTGTCAAGGATGAATTTCTACCATATCGATATCTATAATGATATTAATAAAAATAAAACCCTTGCCCTAAACCCAATGGTAGAAGTTCATGTACTTGACTAATTATTTACAACAACGAATATGTAAAATTATAATATGTATATGTGATTGCGATTTTAGCTGACTAATTAAAAATATGTATACAAACATAACAACAACAAAAAAATCTTTGTTGTCTAGATAAATCAATGATTATAAATCATTGATTTAACAGTAATATAAAAATAAGCTTAATTAATAATAAAGAAATAAAACTCTATCATTGTGTCAAAAGTCAGTCAGATGGGGAGGTCAAAACTAGTAAATTTTTATTCTTTATACAATTAAAGATGATAAAAAATATATATATTTAAATCTAATATTTCCTCCCTCATTACTCTCATACAGAATTTCTAAAAGCTTCCAATTATAAAAAATGAAAATAATACATAAAATTTACAATAGACAAAATAATAGAACAAAAATCACAATTCTTATCCCATTTTGTTAATTATAGTCCGACAAGTCTGCTGGAAACTGTTTATTTGCTAAATAAATTCCTATGAATGTAGATGAAATTCTGCTCCCGTGAAGGATATAAATTTCTTGTCTGGGTCAAAAAATAATAATGTTCTCCAATTATCCTGTCTTGGATTTGATTAGGCATTTTATCTAAAGCAAAGATGGTTTTCAAGTTTCTTCTAAATGGGTAGGTAAAATCTTTAACTTTTCATGGCTTTATTGATGACGTATTATTACCCCATGGTAAAAAACTTTTCAGCAAGCAATCATGATATAAAAATAATATATGTTTATTGATTCATTTGCTTCTCAAGATTTCAATGATGATATTATTATATATCAAAACAATTAATTACTGAATATTACTGCAACATGTAAATTTAACTGAAATTTGTCTAATTAGCAAATAATTTAAATTTTTACTTTCAAATTAGTTCTTCCATTTCAAACAATTGCTTCAAAAAATTCAGCTTTCAATCATTTTGATTAAAATATATATATATTTAAATTCGAACATTCACATCCATTTTGTATTCGAATTTATTTTTAAGCAGAAAAAAAAAAGTTCTATCTTCGAATGCAGAAGACAGTATAACAATTAATACTGCATTGTAGGTCGCGTGAAGTTTTTTTAAGCATTTTAACCTTGACATTTCCTATTGTTTAACAGACATAATATAAATAAATGGGATTATAAATAAAAAATAATAATTTATAAATATTTTAAATTTAGTTTCTACAAATGGTTGCTATGTGTTTAGATTTTAATTCAGTCATTGTTTTTTTTTTTTTAAGTTTATGTGTAAGTTTTTTGTATAGTTCTCCCCAGATAGTAACATATAATACATTTTATTCCAGTGTTAATATACCTATCTGTTTCTCCCTAGTAATTTAATGGCTTTTGTTACTTCTTTATATGTTGGAAAGAAAAAAAATGTTAACAATTTGCTTGGCAATTTATTGGTTAAGCAAATATGTCTATGTGGCATCAATTGGTAGAGTGTCTTAAATAATTGGATGGTGTATCAGGTTGTAGCTCATCACTACAACATATATATATTGCCTCAAAGTGAACACTCGGCTTTAGAGTAGCACATGTATGAAAAAAATATTGTGTCAGAAATGGTAAAACCTTGTTGATAATAATTATTGCCATTTAAAAGTTTAAAACAGCTAATAGTTTGTCATAAACTAAGTTTTTTTTTTATTACTTCAGTTTACCATTTACATTATTGTAATATTTGCGTATTATATAATTTGAAGTTATTTACATGCTCTTATTCATATGTATGTGTGTCTGTCTTATGCATTTATTTCATATAATTAGTAAATATTCAGTTTTATGACTGTTTTTCTTTCTGTTAATTTCAGATAATGCCATATGCTAAAAGAATTGATAGAAATAGTGTCATATCTGTGTATGTGTATCTATATTTCGAACTGTATAGGATGAAATGCATAGAGTAGCTATGAGAAAGAAAGTTATTCATAATATGTTCTATGTAGATTGGGATTGAGAACTCTCTCCCTTATTATATCTAAGTATTTGCCATGAGTGAAATATATTCCTAGATTGTGGATGTATGCATTATAAAAATGATATTTTATGAAGTTGAGTAGTTTATGTTCCTTTATTCTGGTGGTGAGACTAAGTTCCACACCAATATTATACCTCAAAGTAGATGGGAATTCATTATTTGTCATTAGATTTGTTAGACAAGAAGCTTGTTTATTCCTCATGTGCTTAAAATTTTCTTAATTGTTTATTTTTGTGTTATCATAGAATCATAGCTATATGTAATGCAGTTGGTGGATAAATAAAAAGTAAGATTAAATTCTTTATGGAATATTAAAGCAAAAATAGTGTTATATTTGTTGGTTGTTCTATAGCATTGTCCAAATTATAATACTTAGTTAGTAATTCATAAGTAAACTGATAAGATTTATGATTTTGTTTTAATTATAGTATAAGATATGACACACACACATAATGCAAATAATCTCGCAGACATGAAAGTATAATACTGTTAAATTTATATATCGGGAAGTAAATATTTTGAATTAGATCATATTAATTTACCTCAAGCCTTAAATCATCAGAATGACTATTTTTTATTTTATTTTTGAATGCTGAAAAGTGTAGATATTTAAAGGGATTATTTAATTGAGCTATTTAAGGTTACTCTCTTGATAGTCATGTTTATTAAGTTGTTTTATCCTAATAATTGATAGTCTGACTTCTCCAACTTATATTTGTGCCCATAATATATTTAATTTACCCAGTGTTGTTTGCTAATAATAAAAAATTGTTAGAGTTAATTAACAGCCCAAATATATTCAAAGTCAGAATATGACGGCATTATTTTATTTATTAATTCATATCTTGTAAATGTCTAATCGATAAATAATAAAAAGTGTAACAAAAGAGATATCAAACCCAGATTAGTAATGTATGTGTAAAATTAAGAATTAGGACACTAGTCCCAATGTGAGCCAATTATACTTATTTCAATTGCAAATGTAAATAAATCCTTTATTTATTATTTAAAACTTTGTCTCCAGTTGTTCTTATATGCATTCGTATTCTAGTTTCCACATTCTACACATCTATTACAACATAAGTGCATTACTTTGTAAATTTTATAATAAATATACTGAAATCTGATAATATTGTTTCCTTGATCCAAACATTATATGAAATACTTTTTTTGGTAAACTTATAAAAAGGTTGCATACTTAGTTATTATTTAGACAATGATGTGAGATTAAAAGGTACCCTATTTCCTTCATTATCTAATTGTTAGTCCAGTGAAACATCACCCTATTCTTTCCATTAGTATTATTTTATTGTTATTATTACTATAGTTATAAGTTATTGTGTAATAGAATTTGTTTAATCAGATTGTATTAAAGATTCCCTGAGATCTGATTTCCTAGTTCCAAGTTGATATCAATTTAGCTATTTAGACTAAGATGTACTAGATAGTGGAGTTATTCAATATCATGATTTTATGTTAAAGATATATTGTAGTTAATCTATGAGTGTATTTATATGATGGAAGAAATCAAATTAAAATTATAGTTTATTAGTTTGAATAAATAAAACTTTATTAATTTCTATCATTTGATTGATTAACAAATGAAGCATGTATCTTATTTTAATCATCAATAATATTTCTTCCTTCAGTTATTTATATTCTGTATATTTTAAAACTTTCTTTAACCCTCCACTGAACTAATCTATAAGCCAGGCATAAGTAGAAAAGTCTCAATATTAATTCAAATCAACATATAATTGTTAACTTATTCTATTCATTAATAGAATTGACGCCCTGGGCATTTGCTCATACAATGTGTAGGATAGGTGTTGAGTTGGGGGGTTATAATATATAAAGACAATATTTATTATGTATTTAAAATGAATAATAAAGTTAGGATTCTTTTTTTTTCATATAACGCAATTCATTTGTGCATTCATTCTCTCTCTTACTCATGTTTTCTGTTAATCTTAAATCTCAATTATTCTTATTCATATGATCATTTATTTAAGTTTAATTCAACTATATAGAACATTTGTTTTGTACATGGTTTTACTACCTATAGGCTGATCTGTCCAGACTTAGGAAGAAAAACTATAGAATCCTTTAAAATATTGAGTCTACCTTCGATGCATACTATATTATTATTTACTGTGAAACTCTGTAAAGATGAGCAACTGATTTTATTAAATACTATCATAATAGAGGGATGAAAATTTCTTTTATTTATGAGGTGTCATATTTTGGTAGGTAATCATTTTCTTAATGAACTTACCCCAATTTTATCCTGGCTTTTTCAATAAGCACTTATGGTATGTACCACGCTCATTTCTTTGCCAAAAATCCTCCCATCTCATTCTAATAACTATCTGGGTATTACAAATATTACACCCACTTAACTATTCATCAGTTCTTTGGAATGTTTTATATATATACTATCCTAGAATTTTAACTCACCTTCTCCTACAGTGTATTTAGCATCTAATATTCTATCAAGTCTACAGCAACAATATAATATATTCTTCCCATGAAATACTTTCTATCTACATTTGCAATCATGTCACAAAACAAATAATCTATTTTTTATTATTATTATCAATAAGATATTTTTTGTTTTAACAAATGAGATCATGATATTGTCTTACATTAACATTCACTCTTTCTTGATTTCATAAATATTACATTTTATAACATGTTTATTATTCTTTTCCAAGAATCCTATCAGATTTTATTTATGATCACTAGTTGATTTCCCTTTTGTTAAATATGTTTTAATAATAATAAATTTGAAATACCTTTTTAATGTATTTTATCACATTTATTTTCTAAAAACATATAATGGCTCAAAATATACAGCTTTAACACTATATTCCACTCACAATTATAATTCATAGGAACTCTCTTCCTATATTTAAGCATACTTTTTTTTCCTAACATGAAAAATTAACAAAAAATTTAATGTTTTTTAACATTATATACTAAATTGCATACATCAATTTTTTTAAATCACTATTATAAAAAATACCTTGTATATATAATTCATAACAAACAAGAAAAATATTAGTAATAAATTTAAAATTAAAATTTTTTTTTAAAAACCCATTTCTAGTTTCTATTTTAATATCACAATGTTTACCCTGTAAATTTTACTATTTTTCAGGTGTTTGTGTTTCTCCTCTCTTTGTATTGCTAAAAGTTAAAGACATGTATAGTAAACAAAACATCAAAAAACAAGTACGAATGATGGGCCAAAATTTTAAATCAGATGCAACTTTCCTAGCTAGTTTTAAAGTTGCATTGCATATAATCCTGATCTTCAAAATCCACTATGAAAAGTTTGATGAATATTCTAAATAAATCTCCACTCTGCACACACTTTTAAATATGTTCAAATAAGTCATCAATAAGTTTACTTTCTGATTTCTTTCCTTTTCTGTTATTCATTAGTCTTGTAAAAAAATTTAAACATATATTGGATAATTTATTTAAATTTCTAGTTTGTAGTACAATTTAATCTCAGTTATCTTTGCTCATCTACCATTAAATGTTACACAGATTTTTTTTTTCTAAATATAAATTAAACATTTTCTTCAGAATTTTGCAAAAAAACATATTTCTTATGAATCAATTGTTTAATTCAAAATGAAGATTTTTTTTTCCATACATCCCACATGATTAATTAACTATTTTTAATGTTCTATAAAATATTTTTATCAACTTTACAAATTTAGTTCTAGAAATTTTTAATCTGTTTTTCACATTTAATCTATGTTCAATAAAAATGCTTAATTTAAAATAGAAAAATAAATGCTTTCTTATGTGACCACAGTTACATTTCTTTTTGAAGCAATATAATTGTTTTTCCTTTATCATAGTTATCCTAAGGCAAAAATTAAAATAACAACTTTGATTTTTCAAACACCTTTGTGGTATTATCTTGGCTAAAAGTAGATGATCAGAATTGGTAACTAGGTTGTAATGAAGATTAATTTATTCACTCCATAGTATTAATAATTACTGTAAAGCATATCCTTAGATAGCTTTGTGATTACAATTTTTTCTGCTTAAGACTTTAAATATTTTTAAGTTTTATAATTGTTTTTACAGAGAAAACAAAAGTCAAGACTGCTATCTACTTTATCAGTTTTCTTGAATCTTTTTACTTTAATCATCTGTGTGGGGTTTTTTTTAAAAAAAAAAACAGAATAAAGTAATATTAGAAAATTACTGGCTTGACTCTCATTGGTCAATTTCCTAAATCAACTATTATAACTTTTAAACAAAATGTTTTTCTGTTTCTATTTGAAATATTAAAATCAATAAATGTTTTACAAATGAAATTAATTTAAATTTTTTGTTAAAAACTAAAGTTCCAATTCCAATTATATTTTTAATATATGATATTATTAATTGGATTTAAATACAAAGTCTAAGAATAAATATTTTTGGTACAAGATATTACAATTACAATAATTTTAAAATAAATTCTTATCTTATGGTAGATAATTGTTCCTTCTTTCATTAATTACAATTTTAGATCTTTAGTTTTTAAAGGAACATTGAATTAAAAATAAACTAAAGTCAAATTTATAAGCAACAATGTTTATTTAGATTGGCATCTATTGTATTAGGATTATATAGTAGATTATATTATAAATGATCATAAATAACAACAATTATTAAATCTCTACAGAATTCTCTTTTTAAACTTTATATATTAAATCATTTATTACTGTTATATCCAAATTTATAGCATTACTACTATCTTAATTTGAAATTTGAAATTTTGGAATTATAATTTACATTTTATATTCCATTCTTACCATGGATAACTGATCAAAAGGCTATAATATACACAAATATTATGATATGGACTATATAATAAAACTGTATTTTTTAAAACAATTTATGCAGAGATCCAAAATCTTTAATTATGCCATTAATATACACATTTATTTATATCTTTCTTATTCTTTTAAATTTTATTCTTAAGTTTAATAAATCTAATTTTTAATTCTTACTTATAATTTAAATAAAGATGATAATTATTTAATTAATTATTCTCAATTACAAATGTAAACCTATTAAAATAATCTACTATCTATTTGTCTTTCATTTGTTTTATTTAAAATATGTACTTCTCTTTCTATATATATTCTTCTTTATCATTCTTTGTAAAAAATATTTTTAAATTTATGTTTGTTATTATAATATTATAACTATAACCTGACATTGACCTGATTACTAACATAAATTGCATAACATAAATGGTAAATATAATAAGAATTAATAAGAGATTTAAAGTCACAAACAAAATATAATAGTACAGAGATTTAAATAATAATAATAATAATAATAATAATATTAATAATAATAATAATAATAACAACAACAACAACAACAACAACAATAATAATATTAATAATTCCCCACACTACAAGGCCTTCTTGAGATAACACCAACAGATAGACTCCTGTCCACCACAAGATTACCTATCAACTGTTATCAGCTAATTATGAACAATATCCAATCAAATATCTCTTCAGTTCACAAGTAAGTATGATGCTGGCATATATATGACTTAATCCATCCAAACCTACCCAACATCACCCCTTCTAGTGCTTGTGATCAACAACAAACAATTATTCAACAAAATTCAAAAAATGGTCTCTAGAACCAAAACATTTCAATTTCTTCATTAAATTCAATCTCCACATCTTACCCAATTCTTGTTTTTTGTGATACAGGCAATTTATATCAACATAGACCTTTTTGCACTTTATGTCACTGAGGAGAGAATACTCAACAACACCTGTTTTATGACTGCTTGGCACTGGACAATAGTCTACATAACTTTCTCAAGGCCTACAGAGATTTCAATATCACCCTCCAGGACATCATCACTGCAAATCCCATGGCCTCAACACCCATGGCTTGTGCATCCACTTTTACTCTATGCATCACTGCATTTTTGACTTTAATAGTAACACAAGATGCCACTCTTATACATTTTACAACAAACTGACACAACTTAAAGCCAGAGATAACAAAATAGCACATCCTGATATTTTTACCACCACCTAGTTGCTTTTTAAAGAACAATCAAGCCTCTACAATTGCACCTATAGTCATTCCCCAACAAAAATTGTACCACCAGAAGCTGCTGCTGCTGCTTCTACTGCCACTCCTATTATTATTACTACTGATACTACCACCACCACCATCACTACTACTATTACTACTACTAATACTACTAAAATAATTTTAAAATGCTCAATTTCACATAATTGAATAATGAATTACTTTTTTAAGCTTCACTTTGCAAAAAAACATAAGCGCATTGTAACATCATAAGTTAACATAAATCTTCTTTATGCAGTTTCCATTGATTTGATAGATGGAATTCAAATTTATACTACAATTTTATTATAGCCATATTAAAAACATAGTTATCACTAATCATTTAAAGTTCACTCTCTTTTACAACAACTCATAGTTTATCTTTTAATAATTTAAAATTAATGATTTTCATAAGATATGCAGGGACTTTCTAACTGAAACTCTTTTTTTTTTCAAGTTGCAAACAAACTTATAATTTTTTTTTTGAAGCAGCAATTTTATAAAAAGAAATTGTGAAGAAAATAGTACTTTTAAAAATATAAAAAAATTATTTTAAATGTAAAAAGTTTAAACTTAGAAACTATAATAATTTTAGGAACCTAAAAATCTTATTGGAGCAATAGAAGAAATTGATACTATTGGTATTAATACAAGTAATATAGCTAACTATTTATTTTATATATTTTACTAATTTTTACTTATGGATCTGAAACTTGGACACTTAAGAGAAGAGAAATATGAGAAAGTATGGTAATGCACATTAGGAGTATCAAAAAGTGATCAAAAATGAAACACATGGGTGAGAAAACAAAAAGTTATCATTGAAAAAATATAGAGGCTGAAATGGAGCTGGACTGAATATATTTCTAGAAAAGATGATAGTAAATGAATAGTTGAAGTTTTAATGGATCTCAAGAGACTTAAAGGGCTTAAAAAGTGATCATACGTGAGATGGATGAAATAAAGAAATTAACTGGTGTGACTTGGAGAAGAGTTTATTAATCAGAGAAAACTTGAAGTCTTTCGTCTTGCAATGAATCAGTTATACTTGAAAATATTTTGTGCATGATTATACTTGTAAAACCATAGCTTACAATTTTAAGATAGTATTAATTGATATAGAAGACATAGGTTAATGTTCATAGATGCAAATCTGAAAAGAAGAAAGAACTCACTAATTTCCCAGTGACATAACTGTTGGCATTTATTAGGGATCAAATTTCTGGCATGAAAGTGCATTGAATCTTTATACTAGTACAGTAGTATAGGCAAATATCTATAAAGCTACAATAAGTTGATATAAAATATCAAAAGTAAATATCAAATATTCATAAAAAGGGTAATGGTTTAATATAAAGCATCAAAAGCATGAAACTACTGCATGTATTCTGGGATAGTGACTGGGATAGTGACCACTTAGACATCTGGTAGAAATAGTACTGTGTATTGAATTATTAAAATTAAAACATGGAATTATTGAAATATTTGTCTGAAGGTTTGTAATGATGGTATATTATAAGATGTGATATGTTGAACTATTTCCATCATTTTATGAATGAATGTTGAATGTATAGAAAATTTTAAACTTTATTTAAACTTTTCAAATGCAAACAACTTGTTAGTAATAACACGTAAATAGACAATACAGGTTAATAATTACACAACATTTAGAGTAGTATTATTCTCCACTCTTCTTCAGGTTGCTGCCCTATATGCACAGTGACAATATTTGCTTAGAAGTTAAACTTGCACTTTTAGATTCTTGAATATCGAATTTAAGGTAAACGCTCTACCAACTGAACTATTCTGTCAAAGGCAACATATAGTAAAAAATTGATATATTTATATATGAGAATTGGTTCAAATCCTCCTGAGTCCTTCAATTTTTTTTCTTAATGAGGCTAATTAGTTTTTTTAATTATTATTTTAAAAAAAAAAAAAATTGAAGGACTCAGGAGGATTTGAACCAACCCGCATATATAAATATATCAAATTTCTACTATATGTTGCCTTTGAAAGAATAGCTCAGTTGGTAGGCATTTGCCTTATATTCGATATTCAAGAATCTAAAGGTGCGAATTAGGCCAGCAACACCTGAAGAAGAATGGAGAATAATACTACTCGAAATGTTAAGTAATTACTAACCTGTACTGTCTATTTGTGTATTATTATTAACAACTTGTTTGCATTTGGAAAGTTTAAATAAAGTTTTAAATTATCTATATATTCAACATTCACTCATAAAATGATGGAAATAGTCCAACATATCGCATCTTATGGAATTATTGAGTCTTTATGAATAAAATAAAATAAAAACCTATTAGGGAAATTGAAGAGCCTAAATAATTAACATTTGAAAATAAATAAATGATTTATTATAGCAGAAATATATGTTAATAATGAAAAAAAGAGTTCAATTAAATAATAAAATATAATGAAAGCTATGCTATTAATAATTAAAATTTGTTTCTCATTTTTAGGAGAAGTGATAGTTTAGACAGGAGAGAAAAGTTATGAATATTGAAGTATTGAATTCAAGTCATATATTCAATAGGGGGGGGTTGTATATGGGCATATTAGATATTACTGTTAATTTTGTATGATATATTTGTTGCTATAGCAGAATTGAAATACTGACAAATATAATATCTTAACGTGTGCATATATTTGAAAAAAAAAAAACTATTTACATTAAGAAAATATCTTACAACTGGAACATTTTCTCTTCAAAATTTTGAGTTACTTTAATAATTTTAAGAATTTAAATCCAATTTTCTGTTATAGTTAAAATTAAATAAAGTAATTAAAATCCACAAAATAATATTGATTAAGATTCATATTGATTCTGATGTGAGAAAAAATGAAGTAATTATTAAAATTAAACTGAGAGTGCAAACCTCTTTTTAGTAGTGATATTAAAGTTGAATCATTAATAACGGTGAGATATGTGATTAAATATTAATATATAAATTCAAAATTTTATATTATGGCATGAATTTTGTCAGTTTTATTAAACAAAGAATTTATTTTTTATTAGTTACGTAAAGATAGTTTTACATTTTAAGGTTTAAAGTTTAATTTTTATAAAACTAAAAATATTGTTTTTTCACTTTGTATTTCCTCTACTAGTTCTTTTTGTATTCAAAGGCAATAAATTTACTTTTGAAAATAAAAATATTGTTTACAAATAAAAAATAATAATTTTCAATTCAGTTATTTTTTTTTTATAATCAATTTACTTAAATAAGTGAATCATTAACCATCGACTGGTTGAAAAACAAATATATCGTTATAACTTGTAGGGAGTTAATCTTTTTTTTTTTCAGAAAACACATATTGCAGGAATTTAGCGATAGCTTTTTTTATCATCTGATAGTCATGTGAATAATTCAGTGATAAAAATATAAAAAATGAAAAACCTTTAGATTGGTTTAGTAATTGGTTCTTTTTTACTTTCTCTCTTTTTGCAATTGCAAGTTAATAAAAGCAGCTGATGGGGAATTCAGTTATTTGGAGCCAGTGTGAACCAGCAGGAATTCTTCCAAGAAAAGAATTTAGCTTGAGTTTACTGGGAAAAGTTGTACTGTCAGACTGCAAGTTATCTTTATAACATTTTAATTACTGCCATGAGGTGATTATTCATTACTGGTTTGGATTATAAGCTGTTTTGCTAATTTCCAACTTTGAGGTAGCTAAACTTTCTGAAAAGGTGATCTTTAGGAAAGAATATATAGATATAAAAATAACTTACAAGTTGTTTATTGCCAGGCTATATATAAGATATGTCTTTTTCTAAGCAAAAAGCTGTGAAAAAAGGAAAATCAGCCAACAGATTAAAACAAAAATAATAAGATGAAAATATGAAGCTTTAAATAAATTAAATTCATCCATGCTATTGATATGAAAGAATAGATGTGCAAAACCATACATTTGAAAGAAACTTTCTAACCACAAAAATTAGCCAACTAAGAAGATATTTATTTTGAACACAGGCAAAAGTTATTAAAAATAAACTGTGCTCCGTAAAACAAAACTAAACGGCTAAAATAATAAAATAAAAATAATCAAAAATAAAACTGTGACATTAACAAAGTTCTTCCATTGAATATCGATATGACCTTATTTGCATTATACTACAGATAATTCAAATATTTAATTAATTTGTAAACTTTTCTTGTTCTCTCTTTGGAAGATTTTATTTATATATAACTTGATTTATTATGAGATATAAACCAATTGTAAATTTTTATTTTATAAACTGTGTATATATAATTAATAAATTATTTTGGGCATACATCTTTGAAGTTGTTAAAATATTGGAATTGAATAAACTATTAAATCCAGGCAGAGATATATGTAAATATGCACATTATATTGGGATTGTATATGTATTTATTGATTTACTTATCATATAAGGGTAATTAATGGGGATTTGCAATATAATGAAACATGATTCAGATATATTATAATTGTTATTATAAATGATATAATAGCACAAAATTTTGATCAGCCGAAACAATTAGATGTTACATATGTGGATTTAAATAAAGCCTTTGATAGAATGAGTCATGTGAATTTGTTATTAAAGTTAGCTGCATATGGATTATCTAAAAATTTGATTGAACTTTTTAAATCTTATTTATTGAATAGGCATTATATTTTCTTTTAAATGAATGGTCAGATTGTATTTATTCTATATGTGGAGTGCCACAAGGTAATATATTAAGTCCTTATTTATTGGCAATAATTACTTCAGATTTGCATTATTTTGTAAATAGTAAGAATATTCTCTTGCAATGCTGATGATATAAAAATATTTAAAACAATTTATAATTCATCAGATCATTTAGAATTGGAAGATATGTTAGAATGTCTACATAGATAGTGTATTAAAGTGGTATAATTATAAATGCTAGCAAATGTAAAATTACTAAACATCACATGATCACAATTTCTTATGCTTGCTCATAACTGATATTAAAAACAGGCAAAATTCTCCATACAGTAGTGCCACTCAGTGCAAGCCAGAGTAATCAATGGATGCCAGAAGTCTTAGGGATTTTATGCACAATACTTCTGGCATCCATTGATTACTCTCATTTGCACTGAATGGCATGACTGTATGGAGAGTTTTGCCTGTTTTAATAACAGTTATGAGCAAGCATAAGAAATGGTGACCATATGATGTTTAGTGGTTTAATATCAATCCTGACTACTAGAATAGTTGTGGATATGGTTATTAAAGAACCAAAGACACCAAAATGTATGGGTATTGAACTGAGTTCAGACCTATATGATTATATAAGCTAATGAGCTTAGATGAAAATATTATTGTGTATTCAATTTATTCTCATAGTTTTGTAGTTAAGTAGACATAAAAGGTGGTTGCTGGAGGGTTGCATTAGATCCTAAGATCTAGGTGCAGTGCTCTCAGATCCAAGGTTCATCACTGATGAAGGCCACAAGCCAGAAACTGGTCTGGGGATATTGAATGAGTAGACACTAGATAGGGATTTTATGCACAAGCCTTCTGACATCCATTGATAACTCTGGCTTGCACTGAGTGGCACTACTGTTTTTGCCTGTTTTAATAACATATGTAAAATTGCAACATTTACTAGAAAATCTGGTAAAAGGTTATATAATTATGTATTAAATAATAAGCATATTCTCTGAGATATTAGTCATAAAAATTTGGGAATAATTTTCTCTGCTAATGGATTGTTTACAGAGCATGTTTCATATAGTGTGATAAAAGTGCATAAAGTATTAGGCTCTCATTTTGAGGATAAGTAATAATTTTTATTTAAATACTATATTGATGTTGTAACAGTTTGGGTTTTTCACCAGAAAAGGGGAAATGCATTTCACTATGGTCCGACCTAGGATCTTCTGATAGAATGCTGTTAATGATGCAATGAAGTACATAACCTGTGATTCTATCTATATCACTGAGCTAGCTCTAACTTTCCACATTAAATTTAGATATGGGCTAGTTCATCCATACCTCACCTCTCTTTTGGGCTCTGTTACATCTCAGTATTCAACCTCAGGGAGAAATATGCCTTTGGTTCTCTTCAGGGGTGAATTTACACTAGATAAAAACTACCGCACTTTGATACGGGTTCCAATTGATTTAAAGATCCATCCAAACATATTACTGTATTATTATATTAGAATGACATGTGCATGTATGTATATAAATCGGTTATAAGTTGATGAATGAATGTATAAATGATTTTGATAAACTAGAAACCAAATTAATTTAAATCAAATTGGCAATGTTTATTAAATAACAACACAAACATCAAAACTTTTTAACATGATAAAACAATATAATTGTGTATGTCAAGAATGTATTTCTACCATATCAATGATTAAATGTGCTCACTATTCCAACCCTTACCCATGGTAGAGATCCTAACAAGGCACTAATTAATTTTTTACAAAGCAGATAAAATTAAATTTAAAAAATCATTACTAAATCAACCAAGAAGCTAACTAGCTAATTTACAATATTATACAAGTGTATGGGTAATAGTCTTTTTATCCAAATCCAGTTATTGGTGTTCCATCCTCTTTGGGACCCCCTACCTATGTATTGTTCCCCATGGTTGATAGAAAAGAATATCCATACTAGAAGGTTAGTCATTTATACCGAAAAATATCAATAAAAAAATCAAATAACATGGACTCTGTTCTATAGTAAGTGTATGTGCTTAATATGAAATAATATCAAAAATTTACCTTATTTCATATCATAGAGGTGATGGTGAATGTCAAGTCACTACAGAAGGAAAGCTGACCTAAACTTTATTTAACATAAATTTTTTTTATCTAACTTAATAATTTCCCCTCCCCTTTCATTTTGTTGTTTTTACTAATAATTGCCTCTTCTAATTGTAGGCACATTTCCAAGTGTGAAAGTGAAATAAAATTAGAATTTTACAAACATATAAAAAATACATAATAAAATCAAAACTTTCTTTAAATCATCTTGATTAATGTCCATGAGTTTGGCAATAATGTCTTTTATGAATATAGTCTATCTCTCACAGATCACCATTTGCTAGAATTTCTCAGCAACACACTTGATATGATGGTTGTCTCCATTTTCTGCGGTTGCTTTCCTTCTCCATTAGTTTAGACATTTAATGTAGGATATTTGGTGTTTCTTTAAGCATCATACAGGCAGGTAGATTAAGTCATTGTGCTTCTATGGTCAAAGCAGTAGCACCCCAGTCCTATGGCAATGTTAATTTAGCTACAATACATTGATTAGCAGTTTATAACAGATTTAAATGTTCTTGATTTGCTATTTGGCATTTAATGCCTTATTTGAGAAAAAATTACTTCATCATTTATATAAATGCTGGTGATGTTCTATTTTTTTTCTCCACATTCAACTAATAGTGCAGTTTTTATTTTTAAATATCAATTTAAAATCAGTTCAGTTCTTTTGTTAAACTGCATGAGTTTATCAAACTTTTCTCTAATTAAATGTCAGTTGTAATTTCTTATAGTTTGTGCTGCAAAAATTAAATGGATAATATAAAGTATTCAAACAGGTCATCCATCTTCTCTTGTATTTGAACATTCAATCTTAAAATGTTGGCTTTATACAGTATTGCATCATTTGAAAAATAACAAAAAGATGACAGAAATGAACTGGATTTGCTTTTATACCATGCTTAGTTTCCGGTGATTAGTATACTAGCTTTTCCATTGCCTTTTCCATTGTTGTGGCTGTCTATTGTTGTGTGTATTATATTGATTGTAGTTAAAAAATAAAATTATGTAACAGTATTCTACTTTTATTTTTCACACTTGGTTACCTAGTGATTGGCTTAACATTAGATCATCACTATGTTTACTAAGTCTATATCTTAATTTGTCATGTACAGCACATTGATAATTAACTTATTGTTTGTTTATATATATAAAGTCATAAATTTCTAGAGTCCCAGCATTCCACTGAGGTGAGCCATAAGCTTGAAAACAATTGGTCTGGAGATAGGGACTTTTCAATAGAGATTTTGAATTCTTTCTCTTTTGGCACTTATAAAATAAAGCTTGATTAGAGCTATTGGTAAGCTCCATCTAGTGATATATATATATATATATATGTTTGGATGAGTTCTTTAACTGGGTTTTTATTTTTCATTAAATAAGAAAAATTAGTTCATTGTGACATTTGTTTAACTTGGTACTTAATAAAGCAAATATTTGTAACACACACATGTATATACATATAATTGAATATTTATAAATACAGTAATCAGATATATTTAAAAAATGTTCTCCACTTAGGAGCACTTTTGACTATCCTCAATTACGAGGACAGTCAAAAGCACTCCTAAGTGGATAAAATTTTTAAAATATATCTGATTACTATATTTATAAATATTCGATTATATAATTATGTATATTGCTTTGAAGAAATACAGACATTGAATTATAATATTATATATATGTATGTTTACAGAAAAAAATGATAGTGCATATTCAACCACCTGTTAGCTAAACTTATCTTTTAAATAGGTTTGATTTGGTGGTGTAGATAAATAAAGGCTGGTCTCAACAGGATTGTAAGCTACCCTTACAATATTATTAACAATGTTAGTGATTCCAGTACTTCATTACAGATCTATTATATGGAATGCAGATACAATTTCGTATATTAATATGATTCAAAATGTTCTACATAAATTTCAAAAACTGATAATTCTTAAAAAGAAATCAGAATATTTAAGAAATAAATTGTTTAATCGTGGACTTGTTAGTGACATGTTAATATTGCAAAAAGTAGTGAAAGGGGAAATAGATACTTCTGAGATGGAGATGAAGATACAATATAGAATCCCTAAACTGAATGGTAAAAATACAGAACTATTTTATATACTTCATTTTCATTCTGAGTGTTTGAAAAGATCTGCATTGGTTAGATTGCCAGATTTTTATAATAAATATTTCAAGAACATTGATATTTTTCATTTTTCAAATAATAGCTTTAAAAAAGCAATTCAACTATTATTGAGCTGTAATAACAATCAAATATAAAATTTTTGGTTCTTTGTTGTACGGTATGTTTACATGTTAATAAACATTGAAGTGACTGAATGATGATGATGATGATTATTATTATTATTATTATTATTATTATTGTTTCAAAAAGGCCTTTATTGTCTCAAAAGAATACATTAATGGTTACATAGTAGATTATGTGCTACAAGTTTTCCAGTTACAACCAGGTTACAATTGTTATTACAATAATCAAGATAACATCTTTATATTATATTGTCTTAATTGAATGTTACAGATTTTTTCATTATCAAATAGTGTTCAGAATATTATAGACGGTTGCATTTCAATAGTTATTAGGTGCACAGATGTTACTGAAGCTATTACTGGATAGGGATGGGCTCTGTTCTTTTGCTTTATTTCCTGTTTTATTATTTATTTATTTTTGTTTTTTCCTTGTTGGTGCTCCATCATCATCATCATCATCATCATAATAATAATAATAATAATATTATTATTATTATTATTATTATTATTATTATTATTATTATTATTATTATTATTATTATTATTTACATATGGAAATATAGAGTCTTAGATACAAGTTAATACATGATATTATATATTCAATAAGGGTTTATAATCTTGCATGTAATAGGGAAAAAAATATGACTTATAGTAAATGAAAAAAAATGAACATTATATAACAAGATGCATGTGTCAAATTGTTAATATCTTCACACTCTCATTTCCAAATATTTAAGATTTGCCCATATTTAAATGTTTGGGTTGAAAGGATAGATGGATTCATTCTATCTTTTCACAAAGACTTTATCTTGTGTTTGAAAAATGAGAATATTCATTTATAGTTAGATCCATAAAGCACATGTGCATTAGCTTAATGCTAATTATTATTACAGTTTAAAAAAAAAATCAGCTATATAAAATAAATATCTTATTTACAAATTAGGTTTTATATAGAATTTTTAAATGGGATGTTGAGAAAAATACATGGAAGCACATGATAGTATGAGGAAAACATATATGGAGTGTGAGGTTGGAATTGGTGTTAGATTAATATATGATTGTATATAAATTGGGCCTATTTGGTGGGAACGTTTATAATTTTCATGACTGTCTTTTGTTCATGGGTTCATGTGTTACATAAGTTTTATGTGAAACATGCGTTTTTAGAGCAATTTGAAACATGAGATTACATATGCAATGAGGGTTTACAATTCTGCTTATGATAAAAAAGAGGTGATTTACAGTAGTTGGTAGTATAAATAATTGTTGCACAACAAGATACATATTTCAAATTAGGTTTACATAAATTTACAAATGCATTATGAGATAAATACATTAAATTTGTTAATACATTTAGGGAGGGTAAATAGAATTAGGTTCCATTGTTATATGGCTGTACATAAATTGTGCTTATTAGCTGGTGAGCACTATTGGTGTTAAGGCTAAGTCTTATTATTCATGTGTTGGGCATTTAAAGTTTATTTGAGGTAAGTTGAAGGAGTGAACATGTAAACTTCCTTGGATCAGTGGGTTGATAATGTGGTGTACTGTGTTACTCTCAAGTGATGCAGTATTTATTCCAGAGTTCAACCTGATGTCATGTTGAAGCTATGAGTTCATGTATGGTAGGCACTTGAGCTGGTTGAGGTTCCAGAGAGTGAGGTGGAAGTGATATAGAGAGCAATTGGAATCTATGGCTGATACAATGATGGACTTGAAGGGAAAATATCTTAAATGATGCAAAATATTCCCTGTGGCATGGTAATATTTTTTGAAAAATTGGTTTTAGCATGTCAGGCATTCACACCATGAGTGGGGAGGGGGAGTATAATCTTATGTGTTTAAGTCTAGAATGTTGTTTGTATTGGTTGTCCTAAAACTTCAAATTAGCTTATTCATTAATGGATTTGTAATATCTTTCCTATTAATGGCATGGAAATTGTTCTTGAGGATGCTGGAATATGTTTTTATAAGCTAAAGCTGGCAATATGGTAGAATAGATTTTGGTGCCAACCACATGCTCATATATGGCAGCCATTTTGATAGATTTTAATGATTTAAAAATGTCATTTTTCAAAAAAAAAAGCTTTTGTAAATTTAAAATTATCTTAGAAAAGATGTGTGGCACAAATAATAATTGGTTCAATATTTATTAAATTTACTTGAAATATTGCAGATTTTGAGTAGTCTTTTGGGCGTTTAAATCTGAAAATTTTTCCTTGTTGCCTAGAAATACTAAGGTTTACTGCCACTAATAAAATATTTTTTCTTGCTAATTATCTATTGCACACACACGGAATTTTTTTATAACTAGAGTGTTATCTAATTAGATCAGGTTTAGTCTTTGTGATAACTTAAAATTTATCTTTTAAAAAACTAATATTGTGCAAATTCATAGGATTTGAAACAGGAGCTCTTGAAGTGTACATCGTCACAGGACTAAGGTTAACTTTGGAACTATTATATTATTATTATTATTATTTAATTTATTATTATTATTTTAAAATTAAAATGTAGTAGATGTGTTCATCCTTTATTTAATTCTCAACTTGAATGCATAGCTTACAGTGTACTTACATATGTAATTGTGGTAATCTAGTGCATAGAAAAGACTTCCAAGTATTCTTGAGTAATGTAATATTTATGAAGTAATAGAGATAAATAGACAAATCACTCCTTTAAAATCAGGAGATGGCATCAGAAAAATGATCATTCTAGCCAATATTATTTTTATAGTTGGTTCAGATGAAGGAATAAGAATGACTGTTATTGAATAACTAAAATCAAAGACCAATGGCATATGTATTGTGAACACAGACAAATGCAGAAAGAAACTAAAGTCAGTTTAATAAAGAAGCCCTTGCACTAGACTTTGGGAATACAGACATTCCATCAACATACATAGGGATAAAATTCCACAGAAATAGCTAATCACAAGTCATTGTTAAAAATACTGGTAAAGATGAAACCAATCCCAGATCACCTTCTCAGATCACCCCAGTCTATGTATATTACATTGGATAACATTACTATCAGCTTATGACTATGAATTAACTTACAAAAAGGGTAGTTTGATCCAATATGCAAATGCACTTTCATAAATGCCATACATAACCAAAGTAAAAAATAATAATGTGGATATGAATTATATTGATAATCTAAATTACAATTATTAAACAGTAAAAAACTGGCAGAATGAACTTATGAGGATCCAGGATACCAACTAATGAAAAAATGGGTCGGCAAAGGCTGACCCAGTAAATGACTTCAAAATTTGACACTATCCTTTTGGAATGCTCAGTTAAACCTATCTGTTTGCAAGTGATGTATATTAAGTGGAGATACCTACTAAAGGTCAAAATCAGGTACTTGCTGCATAACGGACACCCAGGAATAGTGCACATGAAAGCACTAGCATCTGGTGGATTAAGATAAGTGAAGACATTGAGTCATTTATAAAAAAAGTGCCTAATTAACAAAAATATATATCTCATGGCCACATGCAAAAAAACATTTGGGAATTTATCCATGTACACCATGCTGGTTCATTCATAGGACATACATTCTTGATAATTGTAGATGCTTACTCTCATTGGATAGAATACTGCATTGTAAAAAGCACAGGTAGTGATGAGATTATTAATAAGATGAATGAAATATTTTCAGTGCAAGGTTACCCAGAAACACTCATTACAGACAATGGGTTTATGTCTAAAAAGTTTAAAGAATATTTAGAAGCCAGAGGCATTAAACATGGGCACTCATCTCCTTACCATTTGGAAAGTAATGAGTTAGAAGAAAATGCAATAAATCAATTTAAATTGGCATTAAAAAAAGAAAATCCTACAAAAATACAAGAAACACTTTACCAGATATTATTATACTAGCACTTTACTCCAATAGAAGCAAATGGAAAGTCCCCAGCTGGATTATTAATTAAATGGAAGTTAAGAAGGAAAAACCCTCCCAAGTTTTTAAAAGACTATGTATGCTAAAAATTTGGTAATTATACAAAATAATAAAACCTTATAATGCAACTTCTAGTCATATGTAGTGGAGGAGACATGTGATATACTTAGAGAGCAGTCAACTGATAATCAGGAAACACTATTGATTGATTTAGCTCCTCCCATATTGAAAAGTACTACTGGAGGAGACGTGATATACTTAGAGAGCAGTCAACTGATAATCAGGAAACACTATTGATTGATTTAGCTCCTCCCATATTGAAAAGTATTACAAAAAACAAAAGACAAATAACCAGTTAGTTGTGAATGCTTGCAAAATTCAGATGTACACAGATTCTCTGAGAATAATAAAATGTGATATATGCAGCAGGATTAATCTCACTCTGTCAGAAGAGACCTTAAATAGCATTATAATTTGCCTTATATTTGTATATTATTAACTGTATCTGTTGTAAATAATAAATATTGCTGATCGTATAACTTGTATGTTCCTGCTACTCCATGAAGCAAAAGGGAAATCCAAACCCACTCAGACATCAACAGTAAGGAATTTCTAGAACTGTTCAGTAAAGTTCAATGCTATATTTGATGTATCAGTATTCATTATAATTGTATTATATAAATTAATTATCCACCCAATTACAGAATTGGTTGTTCTTTATTTATCCCCATTCAACCCATCATAATGGAAAATCTTACAGTTTCAATAAAATTTTACAATTTTTTTTTGCTGGTTCCAAAAAGTATCAATATATTTTTTAAATGATTATTTCACTATTCACATATATTCAATCAAATGCATATTTTGTGGCATTATACAATATATGATTTAGGTATAGTTTGCCTTTTAACCCATCTTTGTTATCTTTTTGAAACAGAAAAACACAGAATTATATTTTTCATAATTCATACTTGCATTATCTACACAATATGAAATTAGATTTTTTTACATTTAACTCATGTATTACAAAATTTTTATCAAATTATGCATAGCATTAACAGATTCATCAGTTTGCTCACTAAAGTCCAGCTACTTATATTTAACAATACTAAGAAAATCAAAATAACTCACAACTAGTAGCAATTCTGATTTGTGATTGGAAGCATCAGATGCAATAAAGAAAAAGATGTTTAATTTTGCTGCATCCTTCAGCATATATGTCATCTTGCACATTTTTTAGCACCAGAATATTTTTCACAATAGAATCAATATTTATTTGCCACAAGATCTCTTTATAGCCAAGTTAAAGTCATGGAAAATATTTTTTGATAACTTATGTGAGCAATCCATACCTCTGTAGCTGAACTTATATTTACAATATGGAACACCAAGATGACATAATATAATCTTTTTGAAGTTTTTGCTATTGTTCCTGAAAAAAAAAAAATATAAATTTGAAAACATATTCACATCCCTTTTTTTTTTGTATGCTCATCACTGCAAGAATGTTATGTTCAGTCAGTATTATCTTCATGAATGGTATTGAACTCTTGCTTACAGTGTATGCAATAAATTATGCAAATGTAAAAAAAATGCATTTAATAGTGAATAATGTTTCCCCCTATTTTCTTAAATAAACACCTAATATTTACTTTTCTTTTTATGAGTTTTTGCATTGTTTCTTCGATTTTCATTGCTACTACTCATTAAGAAAATAGATTCAATTTGATGAAAATTTGAAAACCTTAGAATAATCATGGAAAGAAGTCAAAAACGGGAAATATTCCAATCTGGAAATGGATATTCCACTATTGATTAATATAAGCTAATTTTTCTATCAATTATTATAATAGTTTTTTTACTATAGTTTATAAGAATTAATTTGGTAAAATAATATATAATTTAAATATTATAATTTTGATTGTTAATGATATATAT
>JAQFVV010001955.1:0-40150 GCA_028023455.1 Epiperipatus broadwayi | reverse complement strand
GCTCTTCCGAATAACAAGTTGGAACAAAAGTAAAAAATAAATACTTACATCGGAGAACTTAAGGATTGCTTCTTACCTCAGCAGAGATTTGCTGCGGTCTATAAATTATTATTATTATTATTACTATTACTACTACTACTACTGCTACTGCTATTATATACTTTTAAATCTTTTGTATTTTTCCATAGTTTTTTTTAACACTTATTAATTATATTTTCTTAAACCATTATTAATTCATTTTGCATTATTATACAGATTTCTGGTAATTTAATTTTTATATCATTTTAAAATATATTATTTCCTTCATACATTCCCTAATGTCAATTGAAATTTTTTTTTAGTTAAGTGTTACTTTTCTCGTGTGTATCTGGCTGACTGAATAAATTCTTAGTAAAATATCAGATGTTTTCTTATTGAATTCTTAGAACTAAACTATCATCTAGCCTGTTATATTTTAAAATGATTTGGAAATTCAAGCTTAACTTTCTTAAAATCTTAAGAAACTTAAGACTTCAAGTTTTAATACTTTTTTTCTTAATAGCTTTTGCTTTTATAACTTTTCAGTAATTTATACAGTATTTCATAACTTAAAACAGGCAAAATTCTCCATATAGTAGTGCCACTCAGTACAAGCCTGTTTTAATAACAGTTATGAGCAAGAATAAGAAATTGTGATCATGTGATGTTTAGTGGTTTATTTCATAACTTACTAATGATCACTCCCTCTCTAAAATACATGTTTTTTAATAAAAATATAAACCAAATCTATTGTATTTTCATTTGGATGTATCCATTGTTCATTTCTGCTTTGCATTTTTTCTAAAAAAACAAACAACAAACCATAATATACAGGTTTTTTCTTAACAAATTTCACTATTATGTATCTTCTTTTATTTCTGCTTCCAAATCCAAGTTTAACTACAACACTTTTATCTTTCAATAGTTTTCCAATTTTACCATTAAATCTTACATGAAACTTTAATGCTATTTTACATACTTTCTACCAGGAAAACTGTCTAATATTAATTAGGACATTGTTAGACTCTGTAATGTTAGGAAAAAAGATGAAAAGACAATTGATAACAAAAGTAGATATAGACTTTCTATAAAAATACAAGTATTCGCAACATAAGGGAGAATGGAATTAATTATTAAAAAAAATGAAAGAGCAACATTTTGAAAATTTATGATGTATGTGATAGAATGACAAGATTATCTTAATGAAGATAGTAATTCAGTTAACTCAACAAGTTTTTGATTTGCTAAAATAATAGAAAATTTTAATAAAAAATGTTTAAATAGTCTTGCATTGGTGGTCGAGAGGTCAGCGCGACTGCCTTGCACTAGCAGGCAGTTGCCCGGGTTGTGGGTTCATGTCCCGGCCGATGCTATGACACTTTAAAAAAAATGTTTAAATATTTAATTAGGATTGCATGTTTTTAAAATTAAAGTGTAAAATAAAAATATCCCAACATTGTATTAATATAAAAATCTGTATTGTTTTACATTTAGATTATGCAGATGATGTAGTTGTTTTTGCAAATAATGCTTCAGATCTTCAGAAATGTTGCAAGAGTTATTAGATGAAAGTAAGAAAGTAGGATTAAAGATAAATGCTACAAAGATAATGTTTAATGGATTTTCTGAAAAAAACAAAGATTGATAATCATGAATTAGAAGAAATTAATAATTATAATTACCTTGGTCAGATTATTAATACAAATGTAAACACAATGAATAAAAGTAATCATAAAATTAAACTTGGATAGAATGCTTTTTGTAGCAATAACTTAATATTAAAATGAAATAAATGCATCTTTATGTTTGAAAAGGTTTTAATATATGTGTTTAACCAGTTTTAATATATGAATCTGAGACTTGGAATCTAGTTGAAGAGCTATTTCAGAGATTTCAGAACACACAACAAAGTATGAAGAAATATATGCTAGGAGTAACAATAAAGAATCAAAAATTAATCCATGGCTGAGAAAATAAATAGGTTATTATTAATATCATTAAAGAATTAAAAAAACTATAATGGATCTGAAATGGACATATTTCTAGAAGATATGATAATATATAGACAATATAAGTCTTAAATTATATCCCAAGAAATTATAATTGATCTAAAAAGAAACCACTTGGAGATAAAAAGTAAAGAAGTTCTGGTGTGTTCTGAGAAAGAAAGACTAAAATTTTAGAGAAACTCCATTAAACTTAGACTTTTATTCTGCAATGAGTTGATTATGATTTGAAATAATGATAACAATGATTTCTATTGCATTATAGTTATAGCTAATTAAGTCTCTAATAAACTAATGAGAATACATTAATTATGCAAAATTAATTGCTTATGAAATTGGTCTATTTTTAAATAGAACAGCATGTACCACTTTAAATAATTGCAAAAATATTTGTCGATATCTGTTCAAATAATTATAACAAAATCTTGATCCCAGGCCACATTAAACTGTTCTCATGATTTGATATTATTTATAAGCTAGATATTATACAAACTCACTTAGGAAATTAAGCTATATATAATTAGATATATCAGACTCATACATCTATATCACCGTACTAATGTACTTTTTCTAGCTATATTATTATTTTTGAAATTAATAATTTTACAATTTTGTGCAGATGTGTTTTTATATCATTATTGTAATTGCTGAAAAATTTACGTGATATTATTTACGTGATACATACATCTTTCCATAGTAACTAGGGGGAAAACATGAAACATGAAGATCAAATAAACACTAAATTTTTTACATATATCTTTTTATTAAACTATAAAAATTAACAATAAAAAACATTAAACAATCATATTTAATATTTAAAATCATGTTATTTTACAATCCAAATAATTTTATACTTAAAAATTTAATTATTTATACACTGTGCGATTATAGTTCTTACCTCTAAAGATTATTTTATTTAGAATTGACATTAACCTTTCTTAAATGACATTTACAATGTAAATCATAAATAAAACTGTTTCATGTCTTGAAAAATTAATTGAGTAATTAAACAAGTTATTTAATTACAGATAGTTAAAGTCATATACAACTAAAAGTTTACCTTATTTATAGATATTACTATTTGTTGTAGAACAGTCAGCTATTGTAAAAATAAAAGATACAAATTATGTAATAGTTAAAATTCTTTTATTACATTTATGTAGTCCTCACATCTTATTAAATATGATCCGATCTTATGCACACTATATATATATATACTATTTAAATACAAGTATATTGTCTATACTGAACTTAATATAATTAGAAGACATTTGAACTCAGACTTTCAAGAACCCTACAGCTATCTACTCCATCTTAACAACCAATTCACATGACCACATACATATGAAAAAGATAAATGATTTCCAATATTTTAATATAAACTGATTATATATATATGTTTGGGAGATGGTTATCTGGATCACCTTGGTTCAGCATGAAATTTATATATTGGAGATCATTTTATCTTTTTCACACACACACACACACACACACATATATATATATATAGTCATGTGTATTGGTTATATAAGATGGAGTGGCAAACTATAGGGAGCTTGCAATTCTAATTTCAAACTTCTTCTCTCTATATATAAATCTATACACAATAAATTTGTATATAATTTATAATACATATTATTCTTTTATCAGGCTTAAGCATATATATAGTAAATTAATATTATGTATATTTTTACACTCATATTTGATTTTGGCATTATAATTTTCCTGTTTAAATTCATGTATTATCATGTACCATTAAATCAACAGTGCTTTTAGTAATTATATTTCTAAAAGCAATTATGTTAATTGTGCCAGGCACCTCCAAAGATATAAACTCTCAAAGATAACTATTATTATAAATAATACTTATTATTTACTCTAACAATATTATTTCTTAACTAATAAAGATATACAATTAAATAAAATATCAAATTATAATGTAATGCAATATATAGCCTATTTTGTATATGTATTATAACAACTAATATATCTGTAATATTAATAATAATAACAACTACAACAATAATGATGATGATATTAATAATAATAATCCCATAGCACACCTAGTATTGTCTACATGATAATTTCAGAAACTCTGAATTTAAACCTCAAAACTTCCTGCAACTCCACTATAAAAGGTAATTTTTTTTTTTATTATTCTAAAAAATAAGGGAAAATTTATTTATATAGAATAAAAAGAGGGAAAAAAAATTAATATTCTTAGTTTAAAGTCAATGAAATATAATATAAATCTTTATTATATAATAATAACAACTTGTAAATACATCAACAGAAAAATTATATATATAAAAGCCTTTTTCGGTAATTCTAAATTTTTTTTTACCCTTCTCAATATGATACCTCGTACTAATACTAACACGTATATTACGTATATAGCTACATCTACCGACATTTCCTATAATACATTATTTTTATCATTTTATTTATTTCCCCTTATATTACTTTCTATTCTTTATCCATTACCCAATCATTCATTAAATCAATTGACTTTTTGTAAATGTTCATACATGTATTTATTTTATATTTTATATAATTTGTTTCATATATTTTCCTTCTATTCATTTCCTTTATATAATTTAATGGTCTTACGTTTTTAATACAATCTATTTTATGTCCAAATTTTAAATAATGAACATATAATGCTGATCTATCATCCCTCCTTTCAATACCACTATTATGTTTTTTTTTGCCCTTTGTTCTAATTGTTTTGATGTTTGTCCATAGTAAACCATTTTACATATCCCACAAGTAATTTTATATACTGTTCTCTTTATATATTTCATATCATCTTTAATCTTATAATTTCCTATTAATATATCTAAATTTTTACTATTAGACTATCCTATTTTTATATTTTTATCCATATAATTTTTATTTTTAGTTAATATATCATAAATTTTAGGTGTATATGCAATTTTAATCTATTTTATATTATTTAATATTTTATTCCCTCTAATATTATTTTTATTATCATATAATATATAACTAATATTTCTAGGATTATATCCATAGCTAGAATATAATTTAATAAATTGTTCTTTTTGTACTTCAGTGGTTTTTTTATCTGTATTATACCTATCGTTTTTAATTTTAAAATTCTTAATTACTGCCATCTTTTGTGTCCATGCTGGTTGTGAATCCTTATAAATTATTTTTCTTATTTTATCTTCTTTAATAAAATGATTTAGTACAATCATGTTATTGTTTATCTTTATTTCTATATCTAAATATTTTATTTTATTATCTATTTCTTTTATTGTAAACTTTATATTATTTTTATTATTATTAAATTCATTATATATATTTTTTATAACTCTTTTATTCCCTATTACTAAGATATCATCTACATATCGAAAATACTCTTTTATTTATTATTCTATTCTTGACAATATGTAATTTCATTTCATTTATAAATATTGAAGCCATTAATCCACTTATTGCACATCCCATAACCCATCCCTTATTTATATTCCAATATTCATCTTTATATTTAAAATATAAGCTATTATTTATTAAATTTAACCCCTGTTCCATAATGTCAATTATTTTCATATCCTGTATATACATTTTTAATTTTTGTATAACTAGTTTAATACTTTCATCCCTAGGTATACTTGGATACATTTTCTCTATATCCATTACAAAAATACTTTGATTTCTATTCATTTTTATTATATTTAACCCATCTATAATTTCATCAGTATTTTTAATACAAAATTCCCCATACCCCATAATATTTGCTATCCATTTATTTATATATCTACAAAATTTCTATAAAATGAAATTTGAAAAGTTAAATAATAATCTTAATGGATTATCCTCTTTTTGTGTTTTTACTTTAGTAAATATATATGGATTTTCATACATTGATGGATACAAAAATCCATATTTATTTTTATCAATAATTCCTTTCCCTTCCATTTTATGTAATATCTCTATATATCTGCTTTTTATATTATTAGTAGGATCTTTAAATAATTTTATATATCCTTCCTTTTTTATCTCATTTTCTATCTTATCTATATAATCTTTAGAATACATTATTACAAATCTACTACCTTTATCTTCTTTACATAACACTATATGCTCTTTTCTACATATATTTCTTATTTCTTTAGTAGTTCTTTTATATTTATATTCCCTTTGTGAACATTTAATATTTCCTAATTGTTTGTTCAATAAGAAGTTCATTTTCCTTTTATCTGCTGTAGAAATATTTGCTAATTCTATGTCCGTAGTTATCTTCTTTTTAATGTCTTTATCCACAAATGGTATAAAATAAGGAGATTTACTTAATAGTTGATTTTGCTCCATTGAGAATTTATATTTTGTTAGATTTATAAAATTATCTTTTATTCTGTTATTGTAATTAATATATCCTTTACATTCTGTCACTTCTTTATCTTTATTCCAATATTTCATCCACATGTGTCTGCTTAAGATAATATAAAAAAACTGCTACAGCTTCAGTTTTTCATGAAGCTGGCACAAACAAACTTGACAAATAATTTTGCTTTAGTTACCAAAAAGACATATATCGATATAGCTAATAATAGAAATAAAAAAAATTTATATATTCAATGCTTTTATTGCTGTGCATTAAAAAGAAATAAAATGATTTTGTCTTCAAACACAATTGGATATTTTAGATTTAACTTGAAATAAAAATATGGGTGGCCCAGAAATTAATTAAGTCAATCCCTTGTTCTAAAAAATAGGGATTGACTTAATTAATTTCTGGACTCCTCTTCCCCATGCTTTTATTTCAAGTTAAATCTAAAAACTCCAATTGTTGAAAAAACAATTGTTTTATTTCTTTTTTTAGTGCACAGTCAATAAAAGCATTTGATATAAAAAAAAATTTGTTTATCTTTATTATTTATAAGGTTTTAATATTGGCGTAGTAAATGAAAATGTAAATGTATATTTTACTTTAAATTGGGTGGACACTTACAGTTGATATATATCACTAGATAGTTCTACTGTAAGTTAAAATATATATCCTTTATGTATATATCATGTTTAGCATGTGTATAGAATAATATGTGTCTATATAAGTGATTAAAAAGATGAAATATTCTTTTAAATAAAAATGATTAACATTTTTACTTCAATTGGAATTTTTTTATTTAAAAAAAAAAAGTTTTCCAAAATTATATTGTAAATGAACATCACTTAATACAGATAATTTTACTTCTTGTTAAAAGGTTCTTTATTTTAAAAATCCATTGTTATTTTTAAATCATAACCTCACAAACAGAAAAGTTGCTTATGTTTTCTATTAACAAAAATAATTTCACTTGTTTTCATTCAATAATAAAATATTTACACTTCTACATTATATTTTTAATGCTTATTAATAAGTACTATTATATATTATACTTACTGATTTTTTATACATATATAATTATATATACATACTAAATATGGTGTATAAATAAAGAGTATAGATATTAACTTACTGCTGAAATATCTAGTAATATATATGCATTATATAAATAAAATTACTTAGGTAAGAAGAGTGAGAGAAATTTTTATTTTGTTATTACTTAAATTATAACAAATAAAATCAATAGCAGCATTATTTAAAAAATTTCCCCCATTCTTTCTATTTAAGAAACTAATTAACTATTTAAGAAATTAATGTTTCCTTATCACTTTTATAAACATTTTAAACAAATGTACAAAATTTCAACAAATTATATTGAACTTAAGTCTGTTAAATATTGATTTTAAAATGTTAAAAAAAATTAAGTTTAAAGAAAAAATCTTATTGCCCTTTCATGAATACTATTTAAAACAAATGAAATGTTAAGAATTTATAAGTGAGATATATAAAATTATTGAATATTTTAAAGATTTTTCTGCCCTCTATTCCATATCTAACAAACTAAGTGATGTACTAAAAAGATGAGTGAATTGTATGGATTATGCTTGTTCATTAGTTATACACCAGATTTCAAGCAATTCTATTGAATTTATATATATGAAACCTCAATTTTAAAATCTCATTATAACTTGAAAAAGATCAAAAGTTAACAAACAAAAGAACTAATTTTCCAAATCAATAAAAGCATTTTTAAAAAACATTGTTTTCTACATGATAGTATTAAACACAAATTCTAATTCCCTACCCCAAAATTCAGAAAATCTACAATCAATGATATTGAAAATTTAGATTTACAAAGTCAAAATAGTAAAATAAAGCAAATTCCTCTTCTATAGTATGGACTGTTGACATGCTAGATGGCATTTTTAAGACTGACAATAACACCATTTCTGGAGGACTTTTTAACACATTCCATTGCTTTTTCATAAACTTTCTTTGTATAAATTTCCTAGATAATTGCTATACAAATCTCTTAGTCTGCACAATCTTTGGGATGCTGCTATACACTTAACCAACCAGCAAATCAAATGATACTTGATTCAAACCAGGGAATGTATTTAAAATAAAGAGCAAAGCACTAGTTCATTTTGCTCTGCTTTCTGTTGATGAAAACAGAGTTAAATAACCACCATACTAAAAAATATCTACCTGGCTACTCCACAGGATTTTCAAAAGTTGATGGAACCTTTCAGGAAGGGTGTCTTATTGCAGCCAATCTACCTAAAGGGCACCTCTGTTCCAATATATAGCAATAGTTATGAGTTTCAGGTTAAGCAAAGACATTAATCCAACCACCATACCCACTCAGATTACTGACCAAGAAGCCACATGCTACTTATACATAAGATGAATAAAGCCACAATGTTTCTCCTGTCACCAGCAATCAACTGCACTACCACAATACTTGTAGTGTGATCGGATTGGTGGCTTCACACTTCGATGTATCTGCAACTAAGTCCAAGAAAATATTAGGCAAACACTGAATACACACACATACGAATCCCCTCTCAAATGATTTACTGACTTCTCTATTGATTAGGCCAATAAAATCTTTATCATACCCATTATCATCAGAAACCAAATGCACCAGGCTGCTTGGCGCAATGAAATCAAACTCTCACTTTGCCTGCCAAGCAGTGTGACCAGTTAAATTCAACTCATAAAGGGTCATAGTTAATAATTCACAATGGTAATACCATAGCCAATATTGACCATTTTCAACCATAATAAATAAGATCATTATAGACATCATAGATACTGACACCACCAGTTGAAAGCCATGACATGGAATATATCCCCCCAAAAAAACCTGGGTAACCATGAAACTGAAACACTTGATCCAGAAGTCAGCCTAACACCGGCTACTGATATGAATACTTACAACTAGAGTTTCTTGGCTTTTAATGACCAAACATGCTACAAGAAAAAATAATGTTCATTGACTCCAACAAACTTTATTATTTTTCTTAGTAAAACCTAAAACTCAAGCAATAAATCAAAACCAAACCTTGAAACACAACTGATATACATTATTATAGTAACACATATCCAACCTCTCTTGCTTAAAAAAATGATGTTAAAATGGCTCAAATATTTTGATGACCTTGACAACAGCCTTAAAACCTTAAATTTTGAGTTTCCTTCTCAGTCATATACAGACCATTCTCCAGACATTAAAAATACAGTAACAAAAAAGAAGCTTCAATCCAGCCCCTATATAACAGCAGATTCACATCAACATAAAACTAAAGATAGGACCCTTTAATGTTCAAGGCCTAGACTCCATTAAAAAAAACCCAATTGAATAAATGGATACAATTTACACAACCACACATCCTGGGTCTTCTAGAAAAAAAGATATATAAAATTTTTAAGATCAATTCTATAACCTATTTAAAGATTCAAGGTTTTTGTGCTATTTCCCAAAATTCATCATCACCATTGGGTAATACCAGAATGGTTATCACTAAAAATTGCCTTTTTTCATCTTTTAAATATACATATTGACTCTAATCTGCTTATGGTCATTTTCCACCACCACATGATTATCCTCTACATAAATAATACATACATTTATATTAAGAAAAGCTTGATACTTTAAAATTAGTTAAAAGCATGCTCAAAATACTATTTTTCATGTATCTATCATTTAAGTTTTTCTTAGTATACATGTTGTATGTATTATTTATATTGAATTATATTTTTTTTAAAAAGTTTAAGGTTATCACTAAAAATTGCCTTTTTTCATCTTTTAAATTATACATATTGACTCTAATTTGCTTATAGTCATTTTCCACCACCACATGATTATCCTCAACATAAATAATACATACATTTATATTAAGAAAAGCTTGTTTGATACTTTAAAATTAATTAAAAGCATGCTCAGAATACTATTTTTTATATATCTATCATAGTTATTTTAAAATACTAAAAAAGTTTTAATTAGTATACATGTTGTATGTATTATTTATATTGAATTACATTTTTTAGAAAAGTTTAAACGTCTCAACTTACCATCAACATATTACTTTTCTAATCCTTCTACCTGTTTATTTTACTGGGTGATTTTAACATGAAGTGGCTACATCAATTTGCACAACCCTTTATGAGCACTGAGAGTTTCTTTCCACCTAACTCAATCTCTTTTTACAACTATTATTTCCCCATGCTTTATCACCTAACCAAATGAACATTTAATCCCTCATCCATTTTTGATTACTCTGGTTAAATACTTGAACTGAATCTGAATGCAATGCAAACATCAACTTATATCTATACATAATAATAATACTTCTCCTAGTGCATACTTCTAAATTCTTGACTCCAAAACTTATATTATGCTATTTAAGCTTAGGACCAAGAAAGTTGACCCTGCTCAATGATACATTTTATTCATCAATATTCTGTCATTCAATACTAATCACATTACTCAATCCCCCTCCCCTTCACAATCTGATCCAGACACCTACACACATTTTTACAGACTCATAGAGGCATATAATAAAACCTGCAACAACCTGTCATAAAGAAGAAAAATCTTGTCTGACACAACAAGACACCTGACCCAAGTATATATCTGATAGGTTTTGGGGTACCTTCCACTGTCTGAATATGCTAAAACCAATATAACAATACTTCAAGAAAAAATTGCAATCCCATTGTGTCTTTAAACCACTTTAAAATCTTTTTGGTCAAATGGAGTTGGACACATCTTTCCATACTACTCATTTTTTACTTAAGCTAGCCACAATACCAAATTCTTTCCATCCAGGGTCCCATGAAATTTCTAAATTTGTATTCTTACATCTCAATCAATTTATCATAATATACCTATGAGATTTAGCAATATGAGGTTCCATGGAATTTCTAAATTTGTATTTTTGCATCTCAATTAATATATCACAAATTCCTATGTGATTTAATAAATTACCTATCACAAAGATTATTTAATGTAAAAAATTTATATCCAATATCTTTTCAAAAAACAGTTCCAATAACTAATCTATCTAATCTGCAATTAATCTCCATGTGTCCCCTTAGTATTAATATTCTGAAGAAAGTTATAAAAGATAAAATCAAACTATCTACCTCTGTAATGATCTATGAAAATGCAAAAAAAAAACTTCTCAACCAGCAAAGCCACCCTCCTTTTCAAAATTATCCTGAATCAGTTTGAAAATAAAAGAAGGGTGCTGCTATTCAAAATGACATTGAGACTGCTTTTGACTCAGTCCCTATTGATACCTTAATTCATTTACTTACACCACAATACTCTAGTTCCTCTTATATCTATTGACCAACTTACTCCTTAACCAGGAGATTTATGTTACCAATTAATGGAATATCATCACCTTCTTCACTCCAATCAACTCATAGCACAAGGATCCTCACACTTCCTTATTATTCATGATATATATTAATCCACTGATAGAAAAAAAATCCATTCACTTTTTTATTATTTATGATCTACATCAACACTCAGAAAAAATCCAGCAAAAATTACAAGGAATTCAAATCCCATACACTGAATTGTACATAACATACATTGTATACATGGATGGCATTACAGTTCTTCTCACCTCCAAAAAAACTGCCTACTCTAGAAAAAATACTCAATGATTATACCAACAACTATAAACTCAAAGTTATTGCCAATAAAATCTCAGCATGGTTCTTATATACAGCAAAACATATGTGCAAATTTATTATGGATCTTTGTATTAGATGTATGTATTTTCTATTAAACTTGTCATAGGATATCCCCAAGTATTAGTGTGGGCGAACTATTGCTAGCCATAATCATGTTTATAGTGTTGATTATATTGATTATGGTATGATTTGGATTTGAGGCATATATATACATTAGGTTTATTGACAGATTCTGGTATGTTGATGCAGTAGCCAAAATATTAGCATCCAAATACAGAATTTTAAATGTGTTAGGGGAAAATCTGTTATTTATTAGTATTCCTACTCCTCCAGCAGCTGTAAGACTGTTTAAGAATTAAACATATCCATGTGTACTAAGACCTTGACTAATTATGGGATTGGAATCATCATGAAACTTCATTTCTCCCATGAAGATTAGTTTAAAATATTTTAAGATCTGCAGAAACAGTTACTGCATGGCTCTCAATGTTGGTGGATACACTCCCTCCTTTTTTAAAAATGATTGATGTGATTGGAAAGGGGGAGGGGTGTTTTTTTGATATGTTGTTGATGTCTTCTTTGGAGGGAGAAAGAGTCGTCTTCCCTGGGGGCCCCTTCCAGAAGAATGGAGACAGTTCCAGAGAGATTTTTCCCCCGGGGTTGTGATCATACTGTGGGTTTAAAATATTTTAAGATCTGCAGAAAACAGTTACTGCTACATCTTCCTCAGTTAACTGCATGGTCGCTCAATGTTGGTTCACACCCTCATTTTTTCAGCAACTGGGCTACTGGTTTTTACATCTCTGCATCTTGTAAATCAGCCTTCAGTAGATAGATAGAAAATCTATTGCCAATACTCAAAAGTTCCCATTATGAAATTTTAATACACTTGTCAAAATCAAACTTCAAATTTTTAGCCCAGAATGCTTTAGAACTATAGTCAGCCATAGTGCCTCAACATGGCTAAAATGAGTTTATATACTTATCTCCTTCTTCTTTATCAAGCATCTAACTTGTTTACCAATTTTGATTTCCCCATCTGTTTGTGATATTTTTTTTAGTAAAGTGAGGAATTCCTGCTGATTTATCAATTTCTCATCCCTTTTAAAATTGATTCCTTCGATCTTGACCCAAGTTAATTAATCTGATTCTAATTAACAATATTCTTTTGCTTCTAACCTTTAATTAGGTCAAGATCCAATGAATGGATTTTTTTTAATCACCTCTGTTTTTTTTATTAAATCAGATTTAAAACTCATAAACATCTTACTCTATATGTAACTTGTGTAGCTGAAATTTATCTTTATATGCTGAAATAATATAATTTCTATATTAACTTTATAACAAATTTAAAATAAAACAAAGTTTATAATGCTTTTAAATCTATAGCATTATTTATCTTCTGCATATGTGTAGGTTTTTGTTACACACACAGCAAGATTTACATTTATTTAATAAATAATAATACATACATGTGCATTTGCTAATTTAGTATACATATACATAAGCATTGAAAAGGTACACTATAATCACACACACACATGATTATTTTAATAATAAAGTTTAAGTTTACCTTGATATATACAGACTTGAGTATATAGCTAAAGAAATAAAGTACTAGGTGGACAAGATAATAGATAGATCTGACTGTTTTAATTTACATATATATATATTGTGCCTTTAAGATATATATCACCCTTTGGTAGTCAAAATATACTGAAACAGACACATTGTTTCACATATATATTTTCAAGATTTTTTTCCCTCCCCACCTAAAGCAGTTTAAATTAAAAATAAAACTGATGTGATTCAGTAAATAAAAATTTAAATAAAGAAGCAAGTGACAGTGAATTAAAGTCACTTTTCCCAACTTATAAAAACAAATAATAATATATAAAATGGTAAAATAAGAAAAATATAAAAGAAGCAATTAATAAATCTTTATCATTAATTGATAAAGTTTCAATTTAAAATAAAGCAGATACGATTTATTTTAGAGCTATATGTTTTCAGATTTAAATGTAAAACACTTAAAGATAGCATCACCTTCTTGCCTGGGACTTTTAATCAGTTGCTTTTTAAAAACATGTTGTTAGATGAAAAAACACAGGAAGCAGAAGAAATAAAAGGAGCAGCTTAATAAGACAGTGGCCGTTACAGTGACAGTTACAGATACAGACAGAATTATAGTTACAGTTAGGGTTATAATAAGAGTTACAGTGAGACCTGCTGAAAATTTATTACTTTTTGGAATTCTAAAACAACCAAGTTTGAAATTGCAATTATCACCAACAGAAGAAAACTTTTAGTTACTAGATAACTGAATAATGAAAAAACACATTATTAATTTGGAAAACTCCAGGATGAGTGAGTAGAAAATTCTTTTTCTTTCTCCAACCATGTGAAGCCCAAGAAATAGAGAACATGCCCATGTAAATAACAGCAGCAATTTATTGTGCCATTCAACTCCAGTAAACCCCTTCTTGATGTGAAAATTTAAATGTCAAGGTAAGGAAAATTTATACATTTATAATATTTAAATATATTTTAAAAATGTATTTGTTGAAATAATTAATGTATAAAATAAAATACAATTATTCAAATGATTGATTTATGAAATAAAAACTAAGAAAATTTTAAAGAATAAAGAACTTAAGAATATTGATTTAAAAATAAATGAAAAATATAATAATATGTGAGTTAAATCAAAGATGTATTTATATATATGTGAATACAAGATTTGTAATGCTTGGATAAAAAAATTAAATTGAATATGTTTCTACTTCAAATATGAATAGGAATTAGATATGCTTTTATAATACACAGATTAAAAATGCTTCTATGTAAAAATTAAATTGAATGAATATGTTTCTACTTTAAATATTCACCTGTATCAAAGATGAATTAAACAAATGAATAACTCCAAAACATGAATTTGAGAATTAATCTTTTAATATAAATGAATGACTTGAACCTACATCCATATACTTGGATTAAAGATGAAGTAAATGAATGATTTAAATCTACAAATCTGAATTAGAGAATTAATATTTTAATATAAGGAATGACTTGAATTTAAACCCAGACATCTGTATCAAAGATGAGTTAAGCAAATGAATAACTCAAATCTACACACATGAATTCGAGAATTAATCTTTTAATATAAATGAATGACTTGAACCCACATCCATACACTTGGATTAAAGATGAATTAAATAAATAAATGATTTAAATCTACAAATATGAATTAGAGAATTAATATTCTAATATAAGAAATGACTTGAATTTAAACCCAGACAGTCTGTGTCAAAGATGAATTAAACAAATGAATAACTCAAATTTACAAATTTGAATTAGAGAATTAATATGTTAATATAAGGAATGACTTGAATTTAAACCCAGACACTTGGATCAAAGATGAATGACTTGAATTTATATCCACATACCTGGATCAAAGATGAATGACTTGAATATATATCCACATACCTAGATCCCAGATGAATGACCGAGATTTACATCCAGATGCCACAATAAAGGATAAATATTTTGTACAGAACTTATAGTTGGACTTATAGCAACAATCATCGATGATTATGAAAAGAATGATTAAATGTAAATTAAACTGACCTAGCATGATATGCACATATATGAACTGACAATCCAAGGATGAACTGTCAATAACGTTTGTTGTCAAATAAATAAATCATTGTTATCTAAAACTAATCTATCTAGTCAGTCTCATTTCACATCACTCATCATTTATTGCATTCATTCACAAAAATCTCATGCCTTCTGAGCTATGTTTGGTATGAATAAGTAAGTAAGGTTGTAGTAAGCTGGAACTCTAGTGCTGCCATTTGGGAAACCAAACAAACAAATTTTTTAGATGTTTCCAATCTCTTGAATAATACATCCTCTGATGAGCAGGAAATATTGTTGTAGGGTGGTAAGATAAACATTGGGTAATGCCAATCTTTGTTTCCATTCTGCAATATGCTCATCAGAAAACATTTACAACCGATAATAAAGGTTGGTACAGGGGTCCGGTTACAATACATATTAATTATTTTGCTCACTTAAAATTTTTCATTAATGAAATAATCGATCAATATCTTTACAACCTCTATGCAATGCAATCTCCACATTGTTTAATCTACACCTTATTATACAGTAAGAATACTTTTCAATAGCTATAAAGTTAAGAATAAATAGTAATGATCCAATATAATTTGCATTTTCCTAAAAGAACATATAATATTTATTGAATAAGGTCATTTAACAGACTATTTAAAGCTCCAGCAGAAACTATCCTTTTATATTAGAAGCCAAAACAACATTTTAAATTTTAAATACAAGTAATAATTTATCACAAAGACGTTCATTATGCATATATATGCATTTAATGAAAAGAACAAGTAGCTTTTGTACATCTGTGTATAAATGTAACCATGTGTGTTTGTAAATAATATTTTTTTTAAAAAAATTTAACCTAAGAGAGATCATTTATTAAATTTCCTCCTACAACAATAAATCCCATGAAAAAATAAAACAAAAGACAGTGTGCTTAGCCACTGCAAAAAAGGGAATATATAAATTATGTCGTTACCAAAGTGATAAACTGAAAAATATTGAGATATTTGCCAAGAAATTGCTTGATGTTGGTTATAAAATGGAACAAATAAGCAATACTTTATGTCAATTTAAAAGAAGTTATAATGGTTTACAGGCAATGAAGATTAATAGTAGATATCTATTCCATTTATTTTAAATCTACAAGTGAAATTTTTAAAGGATATATATATATATATAAGAATGTGTTTAATGTTTCATTCTACATTCCAAACAATATTAATAAAATAGTCAATAATTCTAAGGATGTCATATCTGTCAAGCAGAAAAGTAATGTAATATATTATTTTTTTGTGATTGTATGCTATCATATATAAGTGAATCTAGATGCAGTATTGAGAAGAGATTGAGGGAGAATGAATTGTTATATAATCATGTAAAAAGTAAAAATAATGGTGATTTAATGTCTCCTTCAGTTTTCTTTGATTATGAAAAAACATGTAAATATAAATTTAAATTTGATTTTGAAAATGTGAAAATTCTTCATGAAGAGAGAAACCACAATAAAAGAAAAGCAATTTTTATAAATAGGAATAGAATGCATTTAATAAATAGACAAACTGCTAACATTAAAATATGAGATTCATGGGATTTGGATTGATGATGTTTGCTTCCACTTTGTTTTTGTTTTTTTAATTTAATGGCAGTTGAGATAATTTAAGAGGTTAACTGAAAGTACTTCTGCAGATTTAAGGATTGTTTATAATTTTCTGTTATCGTTAAATTGATTATTTTTATTATAATTGCAATTTTGTTTTAATTAATGGATATATATTGTAATGGAAACTCGACGATCGTAAACGTAACTTCCCTTTTATTTATATGTAATGGGGAATTCTTAAAATTCAAGATTGTCCACCTTCTGCTATTGCAAGCAGAGAGAACATACAGACATAAACTAGTCTATATCTGTACTTGACCGAACCTGTAACTATACAGGTATAGCCCCAGGTTATTTTTCCAGATCAACTGTCTCTCGACTGCTGTAAGATTTACAGAGTTACAGCACTTGGATATTTATAAATTTTATTGGGATCAAAATACTGCACCACTAACTTCATGTGTTATTTCCCAAACCCTATGACTATATTACTTTTTGGAGTGGTGAAGAACGAGACGAAACAGATTTAAATCAATAAAAAATATTTAATACAATAAGTTAAACAATAAAAGAAATACTTTAAATCATTTACATACAATAAAACAGATTATATGCTATATGAGTAAAAATAAAATAAAGAGATCCTATAAATGATTGTACATTTATAATCCCCACTCCGTATATATATCAAAAAGTTAAAGAATGTCTGTATCATTCAAAATAAGAATTTGGCCATTGTCTAAATTAAAGGTATGTGCACATGTAAGTATAAAATGTAGTTTACATATTTACCTAGGTTTATTGAGTCTCTGAAATAATTTGAAGTTTTGCTGACTGCCACATGAAATTTCTTCACTTCTTTAGCAGGGAACGGTCCGCTCTTAGGTTAGATTTTGGTTGTGGAAACTCCTCTGTATTTAGGACATCAAGGACAAGGCAAAACGAACCCTCTGGCAGGTGCTATGTCAGTAGTTGTTACATGTAGACAAAACCTTTAGAGCACAGGGAGTTTGAATCAGCAAGCAATCACGACGGCCCTTAGCCAGCCATTCTTGATGAGTCACCGATGTTAAAAATCATATCTTGTTAATTATGGCTGCTTATTATCAGAGCAGTGTTTCCACCAACATCTTGACAAGAAGTCCACAACTCTACTACTAATTTTTAATTAAAAAATTTCCAGTCCTTTATTCTTTCAACCCTTTGTTTTTAGCTTTTATTCACACATTTCCTTTTTGAATGCGCCTTCGGCCATTTATATAGATTTGCCTTTACATAATTTTGTAGCACTATGTACATTTATTTCTTATTTCTCTTTTAATTACACAGATTTTTAATAAAATGTTTTTTATTTTTGACATTATTGACAAGCATAAAATTTTTGCTGTCTTTATCATACTTTATATTTACTCCATACATGCATTTCGTTTTATCATCAAATGTGTACTTTTGTGACCCAGATCCTTATCTTTTGGTCATGTTTTAAATTTCTATTTTTGCTCTGTTTAAGGCTTTCAACTTTACGCTTTCTTCTAAATCATATTTTAGTTTGTATTTTATTGATATTTCTTTATCACTATTAATTTCACTAATATACAGTTGCAATATTTCTAACTTTAATTTTTTTTTTTATTTCTCAAAATCTTGACTTTGGAGGGTAAAAGATAAGAATCTTTTGATTCTATTTCCCTCTCTTTTACTATTTAAAACATTCTTTCTTCATAAATTTAAATTCTTTTGCTAGTATTTTAAAACACACTATTTAATATTATTTAAATGTTAAATATCTATATGTGTGATCGCAGTATGTGTGATCATCACATTACACCATTCCCCTCCTTTAAAATTTTTTCTTAAAAATTTTTAATTTAATGCATTAAAAGCTAGATGCTCCTAACTACTGTTAAAACCATCTCATATCTATGTACTCCTACGACTTAATGATATTCCTAGAGAGGCGACCAGGCAAATTACATCCCTACTCTGACAACCCAACCAGTATTACTAAACCGATTTAATCTTGCTATAAACAATACATGAGTTTTATTTCTGCCTCCTATATACAGGTTCGAGTCCACAGGATATCTCTGTGACTCGATTAAACCTGTTCATACCTCACATTTTACAAATGATAACTCTCTAAGTGACAACTCTGGTCACTATACTGAGGTGGGTTGGGAGGCTGGCATTTTTATCCAGCTCATCGATGAGCTCAGAATATTTATGATAGCTCGTATTTTTATAAAGAGATTCTTTCCTGATACATTGGTTTTTAATCCATTGACTCAAGATATTTGTCAGATATTTAACTGGAAATCTTAATCCAGTGAGTCATTATGAGAAGGGGAACTCTGTCCCTGTCTTCTCTATCTAATAAGATCTGGTGATTGCAGAAATCACACATGAATGCATAGCAGAGAAGGCTCACCATATACTGCTAAGATCCACCTACAAATATCTACACCTACACACCTTCAGCCTCTATCTATGGTCTTACATCGATCTATCTGATGATTTGTCTTAGTTTGGGTGAAGTCTGTTATACTGTTTGACCATTTACTGGCTCATTCTTTTATATTTTCATGATCAATATTTTCCAATTTCATAAATCCATTTTCCATTTTTTGTGATCCAATTCCATTTCCAATCTGGTATCAGTGAATCCTTCCTTTCTTTGTGATAGTGTTTATATTTTATCTGGAGGTTGCCTTTCTCTATTGATCTCATATCTGTCTCCTCTGGGATGCAGATTTTGATCCCTACATTCTCGGTCTTCAGTCCTGTCATATGGATGCTTCCATTCCATCTCCAATCTTTGTTGTCCATTTTCCTGCCTCTTTGGGTTCCACTCATCCATCCTCCTTCTGGTCAGCCCTGGTGGTATCCAATGCACTTAGCAACTCAGCCACATGGTCCACCGTCTTCCTCTCTGTACTGATTAGTGTCTGTTCTATCTCTTTTGGGAACCCATGCATAGCTATCCAGAGTATTTGCATCTCAGATAATGGGTTTGTGGTCATCATCCGTAACTTGGCTACTTGATGGTGAAAGAATGTTGTAAATGATTCCCCAGTCTCCATTTCTCCTGTATTATTCGATGCAGCATATCTTCTTGGAGTTCCTCACTCCAATAACTGGTCCTCAAAGCCTTGTGATACCCTGAAAATGTGGTGGGTTTCTGGAACAGTGAGTTCCACCAGACTTGAGATTCACCCTGCAAATGACTGCAGGAAACCACTATCTTGGCCTTCTTATTCATCTGGCAAAACTTGAAATACTGCTCAAGGCTTCCCAAGTGTTCCATAGGGCTTTCTCCAGGATTTCCAGTGAAAACTTTTATTTTTAGAAATTGGTGGAAGCTAACAGGATAATCCATGCGATTCTCATAGCCCATATCTATACATTCTCCATTGTTTCTTGGTCCTATGCCCTTTACTTTGGTATCAGCACCATTATTGTCTGACCTACTGATCCTTTCTTCAAATTTTGCATCTAACCTTTCTATTGCCTTGACTATCTGACATATCCTTGCACATGTTCATCATCATCCTATGATCTTCTACTCTTATCACCTCCATTTTCTCTTCTTTATCTAACTTTCTTATTCTCTTTTCTGGCTGCCCTAGGTCTTCCCTCAGATCAAACTCTGCTGACTCTCTACCTATACTCTTGGCCTTTTCTAATTCATCATATACACATGGGTCCACACTCTTTTGTTCATCCACTTAATTTCCCTGTCACAACTATTTCCTGTGTCCTTAGTCTCTGATTGCTGGGTGAAGTCATTTCTAATTTCTTCCATGACTTCAGCAATTCTTTTCTGGTTGTCTATTTCTATCTTTACCTGCCATTCTTCCATTCTTCTCTCTTCTATGTCCATGTATTCTTTCATGAATTGCTGTTGCTCAACCCTCATTTGCCTTAGCATATCCATGATATCACTATAGTTTATTTTATCCTTTACTTTCATCTCCTTATCTTCATTCCCTTCTCTTACTTCCTTTTCTTGAAGGTCCATTTTAGCTTGGAACCTTGTACACATAGATATCAATTTATTCAACCCTTGATCTGTGTTTGTTAATATTGTTTAACTAAACTCTTCTGAATATATATATTTATATAAAAAATTTATTTCTACTGACTCTTTGCTTTTTACTTTGATTAGCTGCTTAATTTCTTTGTTATCTATTAGTTAGCATTTAGACCACTAGCCAACCCAAACATACGCCCTCTGGTTCACCATCTTGTTTGCCTGCCTTAGATTCATTTGACTGCCTGCCCCACCTCGATGACTGTCCTATGTTTCTCCTACTTATCCAACTCTGACTCACTATGCTTCAATTAATAACGCTCTTATGTATTACCTACCTTTAACTATAATTTCAACTGAATTCGAGTTCCTGCTATAGGGGAGTATCAAGTGTATTCATTTATTACTCAATTTCTTTAAGGCTATCGCCAATTCACCCACACATTTATTTTTCCACCTTAATATTCTACATTACCTTGGTACTTTACTTATCGCTCTCTTATCACGGCCATAAAATCCCACCAATATTTTATTTTCAGCTTAACTGATATACCCTATTATCAACTCACACACCTATATATCTTCAATTTCACTTATATATGTGATTATTCTAGAGTCTGACATATATATTTCTTCACTTAACTTAGATCCATGACTATTTTATTATTTATCATTTATAATATTTTATTTTCAGCTTAACTGGGAACGTTATTATTACATCACACATATATATCTCTTCAACTTTGCCTATATATGCTATTATACTTGAGTCCTACATATATATTTCTTCACTTAACTTAGTTCCATGACTGTTTTATTATTTATCATTTGTAATATTTTATTTTCAGCTTGACTGAGATACGCTATTATTAACTGTCACATATATCTTTTCAACTTTGCTTATATATGCGATTAGAATTAGTCCCCCATATATATTTCTTCACTTAACTTAGATCGTGGCTATTTTATTATTCATCATTTATAATTAAAACCTTACTGAAACTGTTTTATTCTCTATTTCTCTATTTTTTTCTTTTTGACTGAAACAATTTGTATTTCATTATAGCAATTAGATCGAGACAATCCATTTGTTTGTTGCAATTATATTAGAATCGCTTGTCTTATTTTATATACGTTACTACAAATTTCAAAGCTTTCTTAATAAAAAAAAAAACTCCTCTCTCTTTCTATCCTTTTACACATTTGACATTGAAACACATATATAAAGTATTTTAAAGTAAAAATGTTACCTCTTTCATCTTTGCTTCTCACCACTCTAACTTACGACGCTAATTTCATATATTTTGAAAACACATATTTTTTTTTATTTTAGAAAATATTTACATTATCTTATAAAATTAATTCAGCATGTGATCACTAATTGCACAGCAATAGAAATCCTGGAACTGGCCCTCAAAATGTAATGGAAACTCGATGATCGTAAGCGTAACTTCCCTTTTATTTATATATAATGGGGAATTCTTAAAATTCAAAATCGTCCACCTTCCGCTACTGCAAGCAGAGAGAACATATGGACAGAAAATAGTCTATATCTGTACTTGACTGAACCTGTAACTATACGGGTATAGCCCCAGGTTACTTTTTCTGGTCAACTGTTTCTCGACTGCTGTAAGATTTACAGAGTTACAGCGCTTGGATATTTATAAATTTTATTGGGATCAAAATACTGCACCACTAGCTTCACATGTTATTTCCCAAACCCTAAGACTATATTACATTTTGGAGTGGCGAAGAACGAGACGAAACAGATTTAAATCAATAAAAATTATTCAATACAATAAATTAAACAATAAAAAAAAATACTTTAAATCATTTACATACAATAAAACAGATTATTTGCTATACGAGTAAAAATAAAATAAAAAGATACTATAAATGATTGTACATTTATAATCCTCACTCTGTGTATATATCAAAAAGTTAAAAAATGTCTGTATCATTCAAAGTAAGAATTTGGCCATTGTCTAAATTAAAAGTATGTGCACATGTAAGTATAAAATGTAGTATACATATTTATCTAGGTTTATTGAGTCTCTGAAGTAACTTGAAGTTTTGCTGACTGCCACATGGAATTTCTTCACTTCTTTAGCAGGGAATGGTCACTCTTAAGTTAGATTTTGGTTGTGGGAACTCCTCCGTATTTAGGACATCAAGGACAAGGCAAAACAAACCCTCTGGCAGGTGCAATGTAAGTAGTTGTTACATGTAGATGGAACCTTTAGAGCATGGGGAGTTTGAATCAGCAAGCGATCACAACGGCTCTTAGCCAGCCATTCTTGATGAGTCACCGATGTTAGAAATCATATCTTGTTAATTATGGCTGCTTATTATTGGAGCAGTGTTTTCACCAATGTCTCGACAAGAAGTCCCCAACTCTACTACTAATTTTTAATTAAAAAATTCCCAGTCCTTTCTTCTTTTGATCCTTTGTTTTTAGCTTTTATTCACACCTTTCCTTTCTGAATGCGCCTTCGGCCATTTATATAGATTTGCCTTTACATAATTTTGTAGCACTACGTACATTTATTTTTTATTTCTCTTTTAATTACACAGATTTTTAATAAAATGTTTTTTTATTTTTGACAGTATTGACAAGCACAAATTTTTTGCTGTCTTTATCATATTTCATATATACTCCATACACGCATTTTGTTTTATCGTCAAATGTGTACTTTTATGACCCAGATCCTTATCTTTTGGTCATGTTTTAAATTTCTATTTTTGCTCTGTTTAAGGCTTTCAACTTTACCCTTTCTTCTAAATCATAATTTAGTTTGTAATTTATTGATATTTCTTTATCACTATTAATTTCACTAATATACAGTTTCAATATTTCTAACTTTAATTATTTTTTTATTTCTCAAAATCTTGACTTTGGAGGGTAAAAGATAAGAATATTTTGATTCTATTTCTCTCTCTTTTATTAATTAAAACATTCTTTCTTCATAAATTTAAATTCTTTTGCTAGTATTTTAAAACACATTATTTAATTTTATTTAAATGTTAAATATCTATATGTGTGATCGCAGTATGTGCGATCATCACAATATATATATATATGTTAAACAAAATTCATGAAATAAATCAAAGAATAATAATATACAATTATAAAAAGTGCCTAAAATTAAGTGTATAAAGTAAAAACCTATCGAGCATTGTCTTATTCATTTTTTAAAAAATATATATTGAAGCAGTCAATCTTAGCTTAAGATTGAGCTTCATAGTTTTATCTACTAACCTGTATTCAAACCCTATATCCCATCCTGCTCCTTTTGTCATGTACATATATTTTATGTATATATTTGAGATGTGCACCTAAGTTATAAAATTTTAACGTTTCAATAACATTTTTTTAATTATTATTAATTCTTTTTATTAATTATTAGTTCTTTTTTTATTAAAGTACATAGGTGAAGCTCAAATATATATATAGGAGCAAAATACTAACAAAATCTTGATTTTTTTGTAAATATTTTATTATACGTTACTTTTAAACTTTTCCTTTTTAAAGTACTTTTTTTTCCTATTAAAATGTATATTTTATAAAATCCAAGATGAAAGAGCAACCGTTAATTGTCCAAAAATAATTAAAGGGTTGGAAATATTATTGTTTTAATCTGCAGAAGGTATTTTTAATTAAAGTTTTTACTTAAAATAAAATGGGGATTAAGATTAAAGATTTTCTTTTGTTATAAACATTTTTGTCAATTCTATTTCTCATTTGGAAATAAATTTGAATATATTTTTGGAATGTTATCTAACAGTTGCATCTTTCAAAAACAATGGACAAAGAAATATAAAATTTCTGTTAGATCAGAGATTAGAGTTCAAGGCTAAAACTAAGTAATTAAAAGCATTTTTGTCAATTCTATTTCTCATTTGGAAATAAATTTGAATATATTTTTGGAATGTTATCTAACAGTTGCATCTTTCAAAAACAATGGACAAAGAAATATAAAATTTCTGTTAGATCAGAGATTAGAGTTCAAGGCTAAAACTAAGTAATTAAAAGCATTCCAGAAATACCTGGGCAGAGCATAAAATGGTCGGATTTTAAATCAGATAGATTAACTACTATTGAGAGAACTGTGCAGTTAACCGAATCCAAGCTGTTTTGAAAATGTAATCATAGAAAGATCATCACCTTTCTGACCTGTAAGGGTCATCTTCCACTGCCATTATATTATGCTCTCGTAGAATGAAATAAAAGCCCAACTGGAGAATTGTGGAATGCTGAATAAAAGCTTGCTGTTATTTAAGAACCAATTGCCATGCATGAGCAGATTTTAAAATATGGACTCTTAAAATGGTGCAAGGTAAATTTTCAAGCCACAAGTAAAACTAGTCTAACTAATCTCAAACTCTATTATCAAGATGTCTTCTCCTAATGTATCATTTAACTTTATTTCTAATATATAGTATGTAAATTGCTCTCAAATAATTTCTATAAATTTAATTCTCTCTTATATGCTCTCATTTTCTTTAATTTTTGTGTGGTCATTTATTTATAGTTATTTGTTGCTTGATTTTATATGTCTATTTTAGTTATTAATATGCCAATCTCACACAATATGATGAGTTGAATTTCTAAAATCTTTTATTTCTTTTTAAGTAAATCTCCATTAATTAATGTGTCCTTACAAACAATGCATTATTAATTAATACACTTGCCAGATCGTTTTATGAGTCAACATTTTATTTATATTTTAGTATAAAAATATATTTGTTTAACTCTGGATTTTCTAGCTGGGGTAAATTCAGAACTTAGGCTAATTAATGCTTTGAAACCTTATTTAATTTATAAATGTTATTATTCAATTCTGAAAAGGTGACCTATTAGTGGTTTTCTATAGCTGCTCATTTTCTTTTATTTTTCCATTCTCAGTTGTTATGAAATACATGAAGGTGGAATTAAATCATTGTAAATAGAAGACAGAGAAGGGGTAAATTTTAATGTATATTTTACTATTTTAGTTAAGTAAAATCTTGTCTCTCCATATATATATATATAAAATTGCATAGCATATTATTTATCTAAATTATGGTATTCAAACAAGGGTCATTTATTTTTAAAGCAGTAAAACTGATCCAATGTCATTAGTGACATTTATCATTACTGCATTACTGACATTTGGCCTATCTTCATATACATATATATATTACATGCTTCTAATCTTAATCTGAGGGTTACGACAAGTTCAAACCCTTAGATTTCTTTTCAAGACTTGTTTTGTCCTGAGGATAGTTAATCTTCTCAGGACCATTTATTTCATATAAAAGGGCCTCTGATGGTGATTCCTGTAAGTCTGGAACACACTATGCCCATCCACTTTCTTCATATACAGGACCTGCATGTCGGTGATGTCCACAGCATGCCTTATCCACATTTCTCTAAGTACTGCCCAAGAAGGGAGTCTTAGACTTCATCTTTCATCCAGAAGCATGACTCTCTCAGTTATTTTTTGGCTATTATGTCAGCACTGCAAACTTCTTCCTATTATTATTTCTTTTGCTTCATGATCCAGTTTTAATGCTCTGATATTAAAATTGCACTAATTAAGAGAATTTTCATTAAATATTTTGTCATATAATCAAATGTAATTTCCAAATGCGTTTTACTTATTTTCATGACTGTAATAGTGTGAAAATAGTTTTCTTATATATATAATGAATCTTGGAATGCTCCTCGAAATCATATGTTAGTCACCATGTTTCAGAACCATAACCCAAAGTGTTAATAACAATTTTATGTACCTTCTTTCTAATAATCGATTGGCATCTTAATATTGGAACCATCAATGATGTGTGTTTATTTATAATATATTATTTAATTTATAAAAGAGCATATGAGAAATAATAGCATGAACAACACTTTGTAATCATCTACTGCTTGCTCATTCACTTATATACTAATGTATACAATTAAGTCATAATGTATAATAATTTTTCACTATATTAAACTATATTTTTATTATCCAGCTTGTCTGAGTAGTTCGAATTCCTCTTTTTCTCCACTTACAAATGTACAGCCATGCGCATATATATATTTTAGTTAAGTCATAGTTAATAGATGTCTCATTGTCTTTTCTGCTTTGCTAGTGGGCTGGATTAAAATTAATTCTCAAGTGCCATCACTATTGGGTTATTCATTAGGTGTTAGATCTGGGCTTAAAGAGTGGGTTCAAATCCAGGCTGTTTCCTGACCTGAATCTCAGGCTTGATTGTGTTTGAAGTACTTTTTGTGAGTTCCAGCTCATGTTAGATGGATAAACATGTTTTGACCAGTACAATATAATATGGAATAAATAAATAAATCAAAGAATATTATATGACAATGCATAGAAATCTGAAATTGGCTCATAATAAATGATTCTATTTTTCTTGCCACCAGAAAAAGTAAAAAAAAAGTTATTAGAATATATTTCCATTCTATACATGCCATATGAAATACTCAGCCTTAGATATATTGTTTTTGTTGAGTTGAATAATGTGAGTGTTGAATACTTAAATTTTAACAGTTGCATTAGATGTAAATGTTATGAATGAAAAATACAATACTCACTTATCAAAGATCTTAATTGTATCCTTCAGAAATTGCCACATTTCAAACAAAAATTGATAGTCTTTCTTAAAACCAATTTACTTTACTTACTGTTGTTGTTGTTGTTGTTGTTGTTATTATTATTATTATTATTATTATTATTATTATTATTATTATTATTATTATTATTATTATTATTATTATTATTATTATTATTATTATTATTATTATTATTATTATTATTATTATTATTATTATTATTATTATTATTATTATTATTATTATTATTATTATTATTATTATTATTGTTTCAAAAGGCCTTTATTGTCTCAAAAGAATACATTAATGGTTATATAGTAGATTATGTGCTACAAGTTTTCCAGTTACAACCAGGTTACAATTGTTATTACAATAATCAAGATAACATCTTTATATTATATTGTCTTAATTGAATGTTACAGATTTGTTCATTATCAAATAGTGTTCAGAATATTATAGACAGTTGCATTTCAATAGTTATTAGGTGCACAGATGTTACTGAAGCTATTACTGGATAGGGATGGGCTCTGTTCTTTTGCTTTATTTCCTGTTTTATTATTTATTTATTTTTGTTTTTTCCTTGTTGGTGCTCCATATTACTTAGTTATTATTTCCTTGATTATGTTACAACCTTGCTCTGTGTTTAAGCAGAGACCAGGTAGCTGCATAGATGTCTGGACTTGTTATCAATTTGTCCCAGATTTGTATTTGCATTAACTTGTGTTCAAAAATTGATGGATGTCGCCTTGTGTTATTTCCCATTAGGAATGTACATCTTGTGCACCATAGTGAATATAGAACAAAAGTTGCTGCCCTAATGAGTGGTATTGTTTTACTTTGGAAAGCCATCATTACTTGTTCCATTATTATTATTATTATTATTATTATTATTATTATTATTATTATTATTATTATTATTATTATTATTATTATTATTATTATTATTATTATTATTATTATTATTATTATTATTATTATTATTATTATTATTATTATTATTATTATTATTATTATTATTATTATTATTATTATTATTATTATTATTATTATTATTATTATTATTATTATTATTATTATTATTATTATTATTATTATTATTATTATTATTATTATTATTATTATTATTATTATTATTTAACTTCCTTTTTTTTTACTACTATTTTCTATTTTTAAATATTTAAATACATTATCCTTTTTTTAGTATTTTCTAATGTCAAAATTTATTTTGTACTTTTTTAAATTTTATATATATATCTTAAAGCAGTATAATCATCATCTTCATTTATTTTCTTCATTGACATCATAATAGTCTCACTTCACACATCATATTTATAGGGATTACATTGGATACAACTTATCCTTTTCTCATTAAATTTTTAATTATTTTTATTGCATTTTCAAATTTATAAAATAAATATTATCTTTCCAGAAAATTTTACAATGGTAACTTCAAACTGCTTTTCAAATATATATATATGTCAAATTTTCTGATATATAGTAGTCCTTTCATATTCTCCATTTCCATATCTACACTTTCAATTATTCATGATTTAAAAAAAGTGTTAACTAAAAAACTAGAAATGTATAGAAAAAAAAAATCTTTTAGCACGCAATGGTGGGTGCTGCAATTCCAAAACATTACAAGCAAATAGCAGCAGTTGACCTTTTACCCTCCCTTTTAAAAGTATCCAAAGACTGGTAAAAATTTAAATCAATACTTTTGATATATTGCATAAATTCACTGTATTAACAACAATTTAAATAGTGTCTTTCTTTTTGAGTTATTTTTCTTCTCTTAAATAAACCCATTCTACTAAGATAAGTGGCTTTCTACTATGAATCATACTAATTTATACATATTTACTAAGGTTTTTTTTTTTAAATTTTATTTACAAATAAAATTAATTTATAAATAAAATTGTATTATAGGTATGTGTACATATTTATATACATGTTTAAAACATTTATGCAATATGTATTAGTACATGCTATTTATATAATTATAAGTGTGTATGTGTGTGTGAGAGAGAGAGAGTTTTACTATTATACTTTATAGAATTTATTACTTCTATAATTTTTGATATCCATGACAAATATAGAATCAAATATAATGGATTTGAAAGAATATTATAGTTTTAAACACTTGCAATAATTTCAAAAAATAGAAGACTGCTTTAGGTGCTTTATTTAATTAAATCACTTTTAATTAATTGGAAAAATGTGCATATCATAAAATTGAAATTTTTATCTTTATTGAAATATAATTAATACTATAATAATATTAATATTTTTAGCTATACCTATTAAAATTTACTTGCTAAATTAAAATAGTGCTTTCTTTGAGTATTATATGGACAATATAACTTAAACTGCAGAATTTACAATCTTTAATCAAGGCAACCTCTATAAATAAAGATGGATTCCCACATTTTACTGTGGAATAAGATCTTAATATATACAAAGAAATGCTGACACATACCTCTAAGAAACTGAAATTTTTATCTTTATAGAAATTTAAATAAATCCAGTTAAACAAGCAAAAATTATTTGTTTTGAAAGTAGATTGATAAATAATTATTCTTACAATTTTCAAACCCCACTTCTATTCATCATTATTTAGATAAAAGCAATAAATTAACAATAACTAAATTGTTCTTAATTATAAATCACATGATAAAATCCAACAGTTAAATAAACCATAGAATATACAATCTAATATCAAGGCAATCTCTGTTGTTAAATGATGGATGTCATCTTTCATTCTGGTCTAAGATTTTAATTTCTCTTTCAAGATAATTTTATTTGACCTATAAGTGATTACAAAAAAAAATAAAAATAAAAAAATAACAAGAAATAACTAGACGAGGTTACAGGGTGGTATATACAAAGAAGAAATGATTCAAAAGTCAGTAGAATATAACCTGTGGATGCAAGGTGAATATTAATCATCTAGACTATAACGAAATACCTTTGTTAGTAAACCCTGTTTTGGCAAGTTATGGTTGGAGGGTTTTATTAAATCATAATAAGATATTAAGTCATAATAAATATTTTCATATAAATTATTTAGGGGTTGGTTGGAGGGGTGCTGTTTAGACCAGTTGTAAATTCCCATGTTAATATGGCCAGGTATGGATCGGCCTCTCTCTTGTCTGTTTCTTGGATATTTTTAATTATGCTGAGAAAGCAGTTATTGATTTCGTTAAGCGGTAATTTTTGAAAAATCACCTTGCATCTGGTCAACCAGATGGCAAAGTTTATGTAGGTGGCGAGCCTGATTTCAGTGAAAATGCCTCTATTTAAAACCCCTTCAAGAGATGTTAGATCTGGACCATTATTATCAATGTGTTTCTGGAAGTTTTGTCTTAGTCCCTGCCAGACCGGACAAAGGCGAAGGATATGGTCCATATCTTCTGGGCTGGAAAGACAGAGACAACATATGGGATCTATGCGAAAGCCTCTTCTATTAAGAAATATAGCAGTGGAGAGGCTACCAAGGTTAATTTTGAGAAGAAAGTCTGTGTGTTTAGGTGCTAGTTTCAATCTACGGGCTAGTTTGCGCAGTTTGTTTATGTTGATGGGGAGGTAAGTGTGTGCCTTCTGGGTATTTGAGTTGGATAGGTTGAAGGCTTCCCAATAGGTTATTTTTGAATTGAACATGGTCGCGGAAGGTACTATGTGCGTAAAAATGTATGATATCTGCATTTGTATCCAGATGGGAGTGAACCTCTGAGGGGGCGGTCTATCAGTGGGAAGCACTTGCTCTTTGGGAAGCGGACATTGGAAGGTCCTGCAATCAGAATAAAGTTTATGGATCATATTGTAAGTTCTCTGTATTGCGAATACCTTTATTGAATGCAGTCCCAGTCCATTCATGTCTCTTGGCTTTTGAAGGGTACGCAGACTGATAAATGATTTGCGCCCACCTCTACAGAGTCGCAGACAATGGGATTCTACTTTTTTAATGAAAGCTTCTGTTGGTTTAAAACCCGCAAGATAATATATAATCTTGGGGAGTATGAGGGAGTTTAAGAGTGAAACCTTTCCAAATGTAGATATATATATTCTTGAGAGGCACGTTATGATGATGTCTATTTTGTTTAGTAGTCTTCGTTGTGTTTCCATCCTCATTGCTGTAGGGGATAGTGACATATTGAATCCCAAGAAAGGCTGAGGCATAGCTTGTAATGAACCTGTTATCCTGTTAGCTGTTTTGATATTCCAAATTGCTGATTTGTTCCTGTTAACGGTAAGCCCATGCGTCTGAGCATAGTGCTGTAATAGGCTTTCAAGAATGTTTATTTCTTCATGTGATTTAAGAAATACCACTACATCTCCATGTAGGAGATGTGGGAGATGTTTTCATTAAGAAGAGGGATGGAGATCCCAGGCAGTGCATCCTCAATGCTCAAAAGCAAGGGATTTATATAGATCATGAAGAGGAGAGCACTTAATGGGGAGCCCTGGAGAATGGAGATGCAGGGTTTGAACCCAGGGGCAATTCTCCCATTTTGAGAAAAAAAAATCTCTCGATTTGCTAGGAAATTCTCTATGATTTGAATGTATGCCAAAGGAACATGAAGAGCCTCTAGTTCACCAAGTAGTACATCTATTCGGACAGAGTCAAAAGCCCCGGCAAAGTCTAGTTGGACTGCGACTGGCCGGGATTGTTTTGTTCTACGTATATGATCAACGAGGAGTCGAAATCGCCTTACAGCATCGCCAGTCGATGAACCCCTCTTAGCATATTGATGCCTGGAAAGTTTTGATATGATTTTCTCTTGAATTTTATCTTTTATAATGCTTTCGATAATTTTGATTAGGAGAGGAACCATGGATATTGGCCTAATGTTATTTAAGTCCACAGGTAAATCTTTCTTTTTTATGAAAGGGACCACTGATATAGGATATATCCCTGGAAGATGTAGGCTATCAGTGGCTAAGAGATCAATTAATCTCAGATATATACATCACCTTTCAAGAACAGAAGATATGGAATCTACCAGCATTACAAGGATGGAATACATTTATAACCACAACACAAAAGTTTATTAACCAATACAATAGATACCAGAAAGGGCCATTAAGATTACTCTCAGAACTTGATCGGACTACATCTGAACTGAAAAGCATCCAAGTTACAGAACACAACATCCCACAAATTCTACTCCTAAAACATACATATAAACAAACCAGAATGACTCTTGTGGAATATATTCGTATTAAGCGAGCACGCAATTATCTGGAACAACAAGATTGTTGGACTCCAGGTTATATATAAGATTTTAATTTAAACAAAGAAATAGTGATATATAACGGTAACAAATTGTGACTTTTTTATCTTCCTAAAAGTTTAAATAAACCTCTTTAAATAAATAAATAAAACTATATATATATATATAGTAAACATAACATTAAATATATATCATCATCATCATCAACCATTATCAATCCACTGCAGGATGAAGGTCTCTCCAAGTTTAATCCATCTTCTCCGATCTTTAGCTTCTCTTTTCCACAACACCCCTGCACATTTTCTTATTTCATCCATCCATCTCACATGTGGTCTCTTTCTGGGTCTTTTACAATCTCTTGGAATCCAGTTTAAAATTTCAATTGTCCATCTATTATCATTTCTTCTAGCAATATGTCCAGCCCAACTCCATTTCAATCTTTTAATTTTTTCAATAAGGTCAGTAACACCTGTTTGTTGTCTTACCCATACAATGCGTTTTCGATCTCTTCTTGTTACTCCCAAGATACATCTCTCCATACTCCTTTGAGTGGTTGAAGTCTCTGTATTGCTCTTCTATTAAGTGTCCAAGTCTCAAATCCATAAGTAAGAACTGGTAAAACACATTTGTTAAAAACCATTCTTTTCAAACACATAGGCATATTTCCTTTTAGTATCAAGTTATTTCTACCAAAAGCACTCCAAACAAGTTTAATTCTATGATTAATTTCCTCCATTATGTTTCCATCTGTATTAATAATCTGACCAAGGTATTTGTAACTGTTAACTTTTTCTAATTCTTCATAATCAATCTTTATTTTCATATTTTGAGCAAATCGATTAAACATTACTTTAGTCTTTTTAACATTTATCTTTAGTCCTACTTTTCTACTTTCATCTGCTAACTCCTGCAACATTTCCTGCAGCTCTGAAGCATTATTTGCAAAAACAACTACATCATCTGCAAAATCTAAATGACTTAAATACTCTCCATTTACTTTCATTCCTTTAGTTTCCCATTTTAATCCACAAAATACTTCTTGCAGTACTGCTGTAAAAAGTTTTGGAGATATGGAGTCACCTTGTCTTACACCTTTCTCAATGTTGATTTTTCCAGTATCATTATGTAATCTAATTGTTGCTGTTGCATTTTTATAAATATTCTTTAAAATATGACAATATCCTGGATCTATACCTTGATGATCCAATGCTTTAATCACTGAAGAAATGTGTATAGAATCGAATGCCTTTTCATAATCTACAAATCCAAAACATAATGACAACTCATATTCATTTGTCCTTTCTATGACTTCTCTCAATACCTGGATATGATCTATTGTACTAAAACCACTTTTAAATCCAGCGTAAACTCTTGGTTGGTGGAAATCCAAAGTTCTCTGTAGACGAGTTGTAATTATCTTGGTAAAAATTTTATATAAAACTGATAAAAGGCTGATAGGTCTGTAATTTCTAATATCTTCTTTATCACCTTTTTTAAATATTAATATTATTACTGCATTCTTCCAATCTTCCAGTACATATTTATCATTTAAACATTTGGTATATAACTTTGCTAAAATTGTTTCTATTTCTTCACCTACTTCTTTTAATATATCAATTATAATTCCATCATTTCCTGGAGCCTTTCCTTTCTTCATACATTTAATTGCATGTCTCACTTCTTCATTTAAATTCTGGGCAATTCAAAAGATGTAATAGATATAGGAGGTACTTGTTCTTTATTACTATATAATTCTTAATAAAAATCTTCTACCAACTTCATGATGTCATCTCTCTTTTTAGTAATAATTCCATCTTTTTTTCTTATTGCAGATATAAATTTCCTACCAATACCAAAATGTTGTTTAACATTCTTGAGACTTTTATTTTCTTCTACAGCTTTCCTTGCTATTTCACAGTTATACTTTCTTATATCATTTTCAACTCTTTTCCGTACCATTTTACAAAATTCGAGATATTCAATTCTTTTTAATACAACATTTTTGTATATCTTCATATTCCTTCTTTTCTTCATAAATTCTCTAGTCTCAGTAGAAATTTTATTAGTCAATTGCTGCTTTTTTCTACCAGCTATCTTTGTTGCAGTTTTTAAAAGTGTATCAGTTATTTTCATATTAATTTCATTCAAATCTGAATCATGTTCAAAATCTCCTAACACTTGAAACCTATTTGTAAGTTCTAATTTAAATTCATTAGAATGTTTCTGAAGATTAGGAATATCAACTGTAAATATTGTTTTTCTTAATAATTTTTGTCTCTCTAGTTTTACATTAACATGTAATTTACACCTTACTAATCGATGATCACTTCCTGTGTTAAATTTATTAAGAACATTACAATCTTGAAATATGTATTTCCTGTTAGTCAAAATATAATCCAATTCTGCTGTACCTTCATTTGGATGCTTCCATGTCCATTTCCTTTTAACATTTTTCTCAAAAAATGAATTCATAATATAAAGTTTTTCTTTTTCTGCAAACTCCACAAATCTATGTCTTCTCTCATTTCTATTACCATAACCAAAATTACCTACAGCAATTTCATCTTTCATTTGTCTACCAATTCTAGCATTAAAGTCTCCCATAATAATTTTAAAATGTTGTTTACTCTGATCAAAAGCCTTTTGTACATCCATATAAAAATCTTCTACTACTTCATCACTATGAGAACTTGTTGGGGCATAAACCTGAATTATCTGCATTTGGTATCTGCTATTAAGTTGTATAACTAATCTTGCAACTCTGTCCGATACACCATCAATCTCCACAATATTGTTCTTCCACTTTTTAATTATAATGAATCCTACTCCACTTGTATTTCCAATATGTGTGCCTTTATAATAGAGTATATGTCCACTTTTTAAATCAATTGTTTCTTCACTTTTTCTTCTAACTTCACAATGTCCAATAATGTCCCATTTAATATAAGACAATTCTTTTTCTAATTCTTGCAATCTTCCTTCACTTGAAAGTGATCTGCAGTTGTAAGTACCTAAATAAAAAGTCATCATCAAATGGCAGCCTGGGTCCACAATCAGGGGATTCTTAGCACCCTCCGCCTTCGGCCACCAACCGCTGCCTTGGTTACAGCCTCCTGGGAATAAGAGCCATGCTTTTTTTTTTGTCTGTCATAATTGTATATATGTATTGGAAAAATATTTATCATTTACACAAACATTCATTCTGCCTTATCAGGCACTGAGAAGAAAGACCATGGTGTTTCTTGATCTTAAACTCAGAGGTAAAAAGCCAATAAACTCACCACGCTGGCTAATGTGTGTTGGTGAGCAGCCCATCCATGTTCGTATACTATATGAATAATCACATAGTAATAACAGCTGCAATGACAAGAACGTATGGAATGGACATTAGGAATTTGCCCTGCTCAGTTTCTTTAAGGCCTCCAAGAGGAATCAAAGGGTCTCCTTTCAGTTAATAGCAAACAGATTGTTTATGTGCTATCAATATAAATGTAAACACTTTATTTTTTCAGCAACTCTGTGATAATAAGATAACCACATATTTCTATTGGCCTATGGGTTGTAGAGCTTACTTTTTAACTTATAATAGAATTCATGATTAAATTTCAGCTCACGCCAAATGTTAAACATGATGCTATTAATTTGAACTTACAGCCAATAAATATCAATAAGAGTCATAGTATTATTTATTAATAATCATGTAATGAAATAATATAAGTTAATCATTAGAATCATAGAATTAAACATAAGTATGCAATTTCTTGGCTATAAGATTAAATTAATAAGGTCATGTTTATATCTGATTTGAGTTTGAATTTCATCCTGAATTCTATCATAAGTAGAAAAAACTTATATCTAACAAATATAGATAAATGTCATATTATCTCATTTTAATAATCATGTATTTAATCACTACAAGTCAATTAATAAACACAGCATTCAACATATATATATGTAATTTGTTTGCTATAAATTCAAATTAGTAATGCCATATTTACATCTGGTTCAATTTTAAATTTCATCCTGAATTCCATTATAAGGTGGAAAATTAAGCCTTGCAATATCTTGGATAGTCAAAATAAATGGTTACTTTATGCTTTCAGATTTTCTGACAAAAACAAAGAATTCATTTATATTTGTATTGGTAGCACACAGAAAATTTGCCTGTTTCATTTATGTCTAATATCAGGTAAAGTAATATATAATGAATTAAAACACTGAAATTAATTTACATTTTTAATATTAAAATAAATAAATAAATAATAGCTATACCTAGCTTGCATCATGACTACTATCTTCAATATCATTTACAGCCATGCCTTAAATTAGCCATAGTTGATATTTATTTTTATATTGTTATACTGAAAATTGTAGAGTTATTTTTAGTATTTATTTTGCTGAACTGGCATCACAATAATATAAATTTTGTAATTAATTTCAATATTTTCTTTATATGATGTACAATATGTTTTATAAATAGAAAAGTTTGATATAGGAATAATTATAGTACTAACAATAAATGGTCAAACATCAAGCTTATATTAATTCACATAAGTTAATATTGAAGCTCATAAACATCATTATACATTTTTGCTATCTTAATAAGAACTCAAAAAGCAGTTGAAAATGTTATCATTTTATTTTGCTAAACATGATTGAATGATGACATAGTAAAATGTAGTTAATTAAATTTAATTAAGATAGTGCTAGGAGAATGTGATCAACTTATATATATATATATATATTGGAATTTCCATGTATTTATCTGATGTAATAAGCAAATGACTAAATAAAAGTGGCAAATTTTAAACTGAAGTCATCTATCTGCTAATAGTACTTTTGACTAACTTATCTTTAAATAAAAAATGGAATTTCTTTTAGCCTAGTGCTCAAGATAATATATAAGAATCATAAGCCAAATACACATTATATGGGAAAACTAGAAGATCACAACTTCCTCAATATTTTCATAAACAAATCTTATCCTAGTTATCTATACTAGAAGATTTTTAATACACTTTATACATGTAAATATTGGAAATATAATAAGGGTTTTCAAATATTCACCTAAACAAACCTCAGTTATGATATAATTAAGCAAACAAGCAATTAATACTGGCAAATTGCAAATAGAAACCACTCCTCCAGTAATAGAATTTTTGTCTGATGTAAACAATATGAAAACTAAAAAATCATAGTTTCTTAAATATTTTTCATGTGTATACAAGCCCTCTCCCATAAAAAAAAAACAACAACTTATTAGTTAGTTAATATAAATAAGAAACAAATCTCTGGTTATGCACTTTTATGAATTTACATGTACTCGCTTATGAGCATCAGTTGGTGAATGCATGTAAAATTTTAAAAGTGCATGACAGGAGGTTTGTTCCTACTTTGTAATATTACATACACAGCCTGTGACATATAAATAATAGACTCCTTTAAGTTAGTTATAAATTTAATAATTAGTCATATACATATATATTAATTAATTCTAAAGAATTTTATAATCTGCTTTTCTGTATTAACTGCAATAAATAAAAAATGTTGAAACATTATATATTAATTAACTAAGCTAATATTTTTAAAAATAATTATAAATTTTAAATATTAAGATGAATCTTAGAAACAATATCACTCAGTTTAGATGCCTGAAAATTTCAAATAATAAAAGTTATGACATGTTTTAGATATGTATTGTTTTTATTATTAATGAATGCATTGTCATTCATGTGACCAATCAATTTGATTTTTACTTTAACCTTAAGTTAAGAATGGCAAGTAACAGTTGACTGAGTGATATTGTTTCTGAGTTAGCTGAATATTTGAGGAAACATCATCATTACTCCAGTTAAACTCAGGTTATATGTTGTAGCATATTGTTTGGTGAGTTATAAAACCAACACTAATAATATTTTTTAATAAAAGATACTGAAAAATTGAAAAGTTAATAAAATGTTTTGTTCGAGTGTTTGTTTTTGTTTATTTATTTTTTGAAAAAATAAGCAAGTTTTCAGTTTGAAATAATTAAAATGAAATAAAAAAACTTTTAAAAAATTTTTTCTTACTATGGAATAACATTTTCAATATGCAATAATTGAACTTAACATGGCAGAAAATAGGGATGATAATTTGATTTATACAATATTAGTGATAGATAAAAAGTGAATCTACTTATCAAAATAAAAAATAAAATAAATACTCACACACAGAAAATAAAGAATACAGATGAAAAAAATTCAAATAAGTTTTTAATCCATACTATATTGTTATTTAGAAAATCACAAGACTTAATATTATCGAAAAGAATATTTTTAATTTAAAAATGATTTTTTTAGTGCAATAAAAAAAGCACCAAAAAAAAAAAAAGTAATGAAAACAAACAACCCAACACACCTGATTTTTAGTATAAATTAATCAAAAGTTTGTGATGCTTATTTTTTCCACTAATTTAGAGGTAAAAAGAATTTGAGATTCTAACTTTTTTTTATAACAATCAGAACTAATAAAAATTAATGTCAATAAATCATCTGAACAGCAGACTGTCAACAATCAGAAAAATGTTTAGAATTCAATCTCAGTTTAAAATAACATTTAATTTAATAGGAAATCATGAAATAAAAATATATAACTATTATGAAATTATTTCTGATTCCATTTTTGATGTACTTCTCATCGATTAAAACTAGAAAGAAATTAAACACTGATGGTTGGAAGTTTGAAATCAGGAAATAATTTTTACAGTTTTCAAAAACGTTTAGACAACGATGAACTTTATATTTGTGCCTGGATATAATTATGCTGAAACCACGTCTCATCTCTTATTGGCATTTAATCCCAAATTAGAGATATTAATTGCAAGCTATTATTAAATTGTTCTTTATGTCAGTTATTTTTTTAAAGTGGTATAATAATTCTTTTGAAGTAACTTTTTATATAAAATTTTTTTAGATCTAAAAATAGAATCA
>JAQFVV010001954.1:0-40202 GCA_028023455.1 Epiperipatus broadwayi | reverse complement strand
AAAAATGCACATAACACTATAAAAAATATTAAAAAAAAACAATTTTTAAAGCAGAATTTAATAGATTTATCAGATATTGATATTTATTCTTTACAATATAAAACTAAATGTCAAATAAAAAAGATTTATTCATTTCTAAAATGAAAGTGTTCCTAGTGATCATTGATGGTAAAAGAAAAAAAAACAAACATTTATTGTTTTGATTACAATATAGTTTTTTAATAATTGTACAAATCACATGTAATTTTTTTAGAATTTACTTTATTTCTAAATGAAAAATTTATTACATTCTGATAAATAATAACAGTTTGATATTAAAATTAATGTTGATACCTTATGGACATGGAAAACGATTAACGATTAAAGCCGTTGCAAAGTGAGGGTTAACATATTATATATGCAACTATTTTACAGCAAGAGACTGAATGGAACATATATGTATATGCAATGCATCATCTTCATTATTACCTTAATAAAGATTAAAATGTCAAATAATACCTAAAGGAATAACTCATTCTTCTTCCTTCTAACAAATTAAATGGCAATATCAAGTACACACATAAACATGTGTTTTATTTTTGGAATATAAATGATGGAATTCCTATATTATTTCTCTGATTCTCATACTTTTTTAAAATGGTTGGGATTTTCCCTCGAAAAAGCGTGGTAAACGCCTTTAGATTGCTGTTTTACGATTATAGATAACATCTTTTTATGGTTTTAGCTCAAATTCAAACGCACTGCTTTATTCAATTTTTAACGAGAAAAAACCAAGACATCAATATCATACAGTCCGTCAGCAAATTTCAATAGTCTTGATTATATTTTGCTGTAAGAAAATATTCATTTCAAAGACATTTTTTCATCTTTGACAATGCTGGAAAAAATCATTTCTAACACCAATACCTGTCTCAATTGAACGTTGGTACGACTTGCGAAATTTTTACCGTTTTGATCATCTTGTATAGACTTCCCATGTTAATTTTGTTTTAAAATAAAAATTTTAACAATAGATACGATTTGTATGAATAATAAACTAAGTTAAAACTGTAGCAAAATATCTGAAGAGTAGAGATCCAGGGTAAACTACAGCAATCTACGAATGCAATAAGTTTTTTTTTTTGCATAAAATCTTTCTATAGTGCCTACTTACTCAATATTCCCAGACTAATTTTTAGCTTGTATCTTTCATTAGGTCCTAAGATTTATATGCAGTGCTCTCAGATAAAATACTCATCACTGATGAAAAACACAAGCTAGAAACGAGTCTCGGGATATTGAACATGTAGGCACTATATAGCGATTTTATTTATACACTTCTTGCATTTATTGATTAGTATGATTTATCATGGTGGTACTACTGTATCAAAAGTTTGCTATTATTTCAGCAGCCTGTTATAAGCATAGAAAATGTTGGTCATGTGATAAGTTACTACCTTCATAAAACTTATTGAAAGTGAAATATTTCTTACTACCAAATATCGATTTGTTTTGCAAAATAACATTTAATAACAATTATTTTGAAGAGATGAGGATTCTTTTTTACTTTTGTGATCTATAAATTAACTATATTTTTAAAAGGCATTTATATTTTTTCTGCTTCTCTAAAACATTTGTGCATATACACAAATACACACCCTTATATAAAATTTAGAGTTTACTAATAATTATGCAGACACATGTTTTCTAATCACAGCACTGCAAGCAAACATTTTTCGATCAGGATACCGTAACAAAACAAAGTAAGATTCGATTTGCAAACTATACATATATTTGGATCATACAATTCTAATCTTTGTCAGAATAACACAAATCTCTTATATAATCCAGTGCTTGATCAGATGTTTCAAATAGTAGGCAATCAAGGTAATTCTGTTGAAAATGCTTTTATTGAATTTTTTTTGTTGATAGGTGTTGCATATTATATAATTTATTTTTATCCACAGGGAAAGCAAAATAAGGCGATTAACCGGAATATGTAAAAAATGGTAACATTTAATAAAAATTCTAATCGTGGCATTTATTAAATACTAAATTTAAATGAATGTAATTTTAAATAATTTATAGATGAATGTGTATAAAAGCAAATATAAGAATAAAATAATATTAAATATTTTTTATGTCCACACACACGTTCTCCATAAAAAAATGTTATATATCAGTTAATATCATTAGTGTAATTATTTGAAATGTATTATAAATAATGTTTTAAATTCTGATCCAATTTACATTTTGTACAATTTCAAATAACACTTCGTTAATCTCAATATCAATAACAATTAACAATCTCAAACTATTATCAAGGCAACCTCTCTCTCTCTCTATATATATATATATATATATATATATATATATATATATACATATATATATATATATATATATATATATTGTACCTCACTTTCAGGAAATATATAATAATAATAAATTGGTCTAGCTCAAATAAATAATTATATTCATCTAAAATATATCTAATCAATAATATTTTTATTCTTTTAATACTGTAAGTCATTAAACTAGCTTTAATGAAATAATAATATGTAGTTTAGTTTCATAAATTAAATAAATAAATATCTAATAAATCATGAGACTATGAAGTGAGTTTTACAAGTGGCAAGACTAGAATACATTGAGTCAATATCCCATAAAATACTACCTCAATGGCCATAATAATACTATTCCCTCCTATTATCTCAAACAATAAATCTATAGCACTCCTACGTCTTAAATAGTTACTTACTTAATTAAAATTATCTCAATAAAATAATCCTCATATCTTTATCTAAATAATCTAGCTCAAATATTCTCAGGTTCTTTTAAAATAATTCAAAACAATTATATTTTATGTAATTAAGCATGATAATGTATTTAATATCATTTCTAACTACAACTGACTAATTCTAATAATACTTAAAAATAATAATAATCTTAATACATACTTTAATCTCATCTTTTTTCTCATTGTAATATTAATCATGTATAATAAATAATAATATAGTATAATATTTTATTATCCATATGGCATCTTAAATAATTGTGGTATGATCTTATAATCTGAGAATATGCTGGCAACCAAAATAATACTATAATTCTGTGTAAATATTTTCTAGTTATTCTATGACCATAATAATGATATGAAAAATGAAATTTCTTAAAAGAAAATCATATCAAGAAAATATTATAATTCTTAAATAATAGTTTATTTAAATTGTGCAAATATTATATCTTAATTCTAGTTATCTGTGATTATGTAACTGTGAAGTGGAGAAATTGAATCAACACCAAAGTTTATAAAACAAACTTAACAAATTTTATTATCAAACTCAACATTAAAATATGTACATTATTTACAATATTCATGAACTTTGTTTACTCCCATTCACGTACTTTCAAAAAAAAAAATAGATTAAGTAAAATCAAATGTAGAATACATAACATTGTTTATAAAAAAATATTTACTATTTTAAAAATATTATCATAGTATCTCTATTACATCTCCATTAGGTTCATTTTCAATAAGTTCTTTGAAAAAAAATTAAGATAAAGTAATTAGTTCAATATGCGTTCATTATTATTTAGTTCTTTTCAAATAATTTTACTATTCCATATAGTCATTCCTAACATTAATAATGTGAATAACCTTAATCAATAGCATAGCAATTTAAACTAAACTGCTTACTAATTATTAACTTTAGTGTCAGATAGAATGTATGTACTGATGCATTTTTTATTATAAAATAACTTTTATAAAACTTATGATTACGTATATTCTTCAAAAACACGATTTAGTTTTTATCCTTTACTTGTAAAAAATATGCATCATAATTAAGTCTTTTAAAACTTAATAATTAAACAACATCTTTATAAACCCACTTTAATTATCATTTATTCATTTGTAATAAATAACAATCAATTTCAAATATGAAAAGGTTTATGAATCTTTACTGCCAAACTATATCCTTGTACTCTGCATTTATTTCTATCTTTACTTAAAATAATATAACCTATCTTGTCTTCTTCTATAACGATTCCGCACTTCAAACTTCTTCATCATTTCATACTTTTAAAGCCATCCTTCACGATGCAATCCGAGAAATTTTGATGGTAAATAAACAGATACATATGGAATAAACTAGAGTTTTAATTCAATAGCACCTCTATTAAATAATCATCATGGTAACAGTGTATAATAAATGAGGTATGACTTCTTTGTCTAATAACCTCTACTACTAAATGTAATGTCCAGGCTATTTATTTAGCTCTATGGAACATTCAACTTTAACACACATAAACACTGCCATGGACGTATACAAGCTATAGTGCTAAGTTATCTACACCTGAATAATCATTATACTAACTACCCTTATTCTAATATAAATAAATCCCTACATAAAATATTACCTCGGTTTATTTAACTTACTACCAAGCTTATTATCATTAGAGATCTATCACTCTACATCGCTGAATTCCTTCCCACATTTCTATAACAATAAATAAATTGCGTATCAATGTAACAATCTAACTGATCAATAAGAACAAATTACTTCATTCTTTGATAACTCTTAACCCAAAAATATAAACAATCAGTATCGATATACCACTTTACTACCTTACTCACTTAAAATAAACAGTTCAGTTATAACAGAATCATTTACTTATATTTCACTTATATTAAAATATACTTATAATATAAATAAAAGTATGCATATTTTTAAAAATGAATAAATAAGTTACAAGCTGTGTGTATGCATCATGTTTTTTCATATACGTTCCCATACATCCACACCAAAAAAATAATAAAATACATTATAAAATTATCAATATTCTTATAATTGTTACCATAAATAATATGTCTCCATTAAGCGATTACTTATTTGATGTTTCTGGATCATGATCTAAATAAAATATTACATATTATAATTTATTCCACATTATCATACTTCAAAAATAATATTAAGTTTTTAAAGAAAAATATTAAAAGATTTTTAATAAGAATCTAATCACTAGGTTAGTAAATAGTTTAATGTTTTTATGTTCCTTCCTATTTTTATTCTGTGAATAAGCAATAATATTAATTTTTTTTGTAAAAGAAATAATTTAAAAATGTTTCTAGAGTCCATTACATTTCAAGTTTTCCTTTAAGATGAAATGTTCTTTTTTCCTCCTTCGTTTTTCACTTCACAGCGCTGTTGATCAAGAACACTTCTGACGCCAAAACTATGCATACTCTGATAGTTCCACTTTTAAAAAATATACGGCAATTCCAAAACAAAAAAAATACGGGTAAGTAAACTTTACTAATATCCGGATTAATTTGGATAACCATTCCTTTGCTTCTAAAAGTTTTTTTAAAATAATTTATGAATTGCATTCTTCACTAAATAAAATATTGAAAGTATTTCTAATATTATGCAATAAAAATAATTTTAAAGTTTTTGCTACTTTTTATCCAGATTTCCTGATAGACTATGTTATCTGATACAACAAATAAGATTCTTAGCGTTAGTCATCAATCTGGTTTAAAATAATTTTCCATAAATAATTTTCAGAAAAACTTTTGTATGACCAGCAGCCAATACCTAACTTTCGTTTGAAGATTTCTTCTTAATACGATATGAAGAATTCTGCTAACGATCTGAATTTTTTTATATCTTATAAATCATTATAATAGATTAAAATCTATTATTCAATATTTCTTCATAAAGAAAAATTTTAGCGTCCTTAAAATAATTCTCTGCCAAGTTAAAAGTTTCTTCTAAAACTTTGCCATCTTATTTTAAATAACTTTTTGAAGTAAAGAAAAATATATTTTTTTTATAATTTCCATTTCTGGCAAATTTTCCTAATTTTCCCCATGATGTCCAATTTAGTAACCTCCATAGCAAATAAAAGGTTGTTTTTACGATAAGCAATATTCTATGCTCAATGGAAAAATCATAATTTTGATGTTTTCACATAATTTAAAATTTAACAAAAGGTATTGATTCATGTTCAATGCAACGTTAAATTGGCTTAAAGAAATTGGTAGGTAAGGAATTACAAGCTTTTAGCCTTGCATCTCTGTATTACACAATCTTTTAATAATAAATTACCGTAAGTTCTTTTAGAATGTTAAAGTAAATAAAATCAACTATTATTGGTGCTCCTAATTTTTTAAAACTGTAAATTACCAGAGATTCAGTTATTTAATATGACTTACTATGTCAATAGAAGTTGCAACCATAGTAACAGTCATTAGTACCCTGAAAAATAGCTGTGCACCTGTTTTTATACCTTCGAGCAATTTTCCTTCCCTGATTGGTCAATTCAACAATGCTTATTTTATTTTCCTGGCTAGAAATGCTGGATTAAAGTTAAAATAAATAATAATTTACTAAATATTTTATTATTTATTATATTATTTAATTCTCAAATAATTTTCGTATTATACCAGTTAGAATTGACTGTCCACATAACATGATCTAGCATCTAGGCAAAAGTACCTCGGATCCAGTCATGTGTGAGATACATATGGCAGGAATAATCATGAACTCTGCCCTGTATGCCCAGATTCCAGGTTCAGTTACTTATGAGCAGCAAATCTGATTGTACTAGAATATTTAATTCACCACCGGCTGACATCGCACATCGGAGAAGCTAAAAAAGAGACTCAGAAGAAAATCAAGACATAAATGTGTATATACAATTTTAAAACAGACAAACACTTATGCTTAACTTCTTAATGGGATATTTACATCATTCCACAAATCATGAGATTTAAAATTTAACTAAATCAATTAACTAAAGAATGAGCAATGATCAGATGTTTAATTTTAAAATTATATTTAATAATCGAACAAATAGAAATAAAAAGATATACATTTGAATTATATTAAATGGTGATTAGCCCTACGGATTACAAATAAATTATGTTGAGCTTACTCGCACTTGTTCTTCAGTATTTACAAATAAGTTATGAAGAATTTTGATGCTTACTTGCACCCATATTTAAATTTATCTAGAACATTTATAAAGTGTACAATTTATAATGATTCACCCGAATTACAAACAAAAATACAACCTTGACTGTTCCCAGAATGGGATTTACATAATTGTTGGTTAATTAACTGACCAAGCTATCCTTAAGTTTACTAAGTATATAAGAAAAATATAATTTTTAATAAAGATTTATTTTGCTTGATGAACGTATGTGGAATTATTTCTCTAAATTATATATATAAGTCGTTAGCTTACATATCAAAAGTTATTTAATTTATGAGATATGTTTATAGGCTGGAGCTTTTTGAAAAGAAAGGGTTCTAATATAAAATGCCACGGTGTTAGCATAATGGCCAAATATTTGCGGATCCCAAATTTTGAGGTGCTTTATCATATAAAAGAAAATAGTCTAGCCAACTTGTCACCCCACATTTTGTGGGAATCGGTTTGACAAAGAGTCATTGGACGGAGATACAATGGGCCGAACTTCAATGGAATTATCCCATGCATTGCTCTCATTGCACGAGTACAAGTACATATGTGGACCAGGGACATTCATTGCCCTGTTTAAAACCTGAAACGAAGATGAGACAGCTCAGGCATTCTGACGTGCATCTCTAGATAAAGCTTAAAACATGAAGAGTGGCCTATGCTAACAATGCTTTGGGACGGACTAATAACTAGTCAAATATCTATAATTAAGCTTACAACCTATGGTCAATAACATCAAAGATAATAAAAGTCAAAGATCGTATTTATTAAACTAAGTTTAAAGATATTATTAGAAAATGTATTTTTAATGTCAACGAAAGTTCTAAATCCCCTCCACCCTTTCATTACACTTATTTAATAAAATTCCACTTACATGATAGTATAGTAAGACAATTAAGTCTAAGGTGTGCTTTAAGAAAATTATTTCATATGTTTGGATGGGCTAGGAATAAGAGACATAAAATGTAATATATATATATATATTTAACATATTTGTTTGTATTATTATTGTGCTCTTACGGAGATTATTAACATTGTATAAATCATAAACTAATTAAAGTTGAAACTTTATTTATCCCTCCTAGGTGTTTACGTAGCAAAGTACAATAATTAGTAAAACATTTTTTTAAATAATCTTCTCCCAACCTAGCAAAGCATTATAGTTTTAAAAAGTAAAAACAAGCTAATTAATTGTCACTCCCATCTAATGCTAGTAGCTAAGGTAAAACTAACTTTATACTGGCCCGGGGGGGAGTTCATTGAAATATCATTTAGCATTTAATATATATATATATATATATATATATATATATATATATATATATATATATATATATATATATATATATATATATTAGACTAAATATTAATAAAATAATTGTCACATTAAATTAAAAAGTGAAAGAAATTATGAGGCTAATCAAAATGGTTATAGAATAAAATAGGCTATAAAAAAAGTTACAAATAATTAATAATAAATTTTTATATTTTAAGAGTTAATCAGGAGAAAGTTCTGAATTTATAAAGGCAGCACTTTACAGCGTTACCTTAAGTAAAGCAGGTAGCAGATCACCGGTTGGTTTTCACAGGTATAGCAGCAGGTTCTCTGCATATGTTCATCATTAGTGGTAGGCTGGCTGGAGTTGGAGTTGGCCTGGTCATGGAGAGAAGATGCTTCTTGAAAATTTGAGTGACGTAGGCGGATGCCTTACGAATCTGCGTACTTCCTCCTTAATGACTGAAATTTGGAGCCTATTTATATGACTTGGGTTTATCTAAGGTAAGGATATGAAGTTGTAATACCTGCGGCTATAAAATAATATTGCAAAACAACTTTTTTTAGTAAGGAATTTCTCCTTTTGTTAATCAGGTAGTGTAAAACAATGCAAACGGACTGATATTTTTGAAACAATTGGTTCTAAAATCTATTTCTGACTCAGAAATGGATTTTACCAAATGATAACTTTTTGTTTATGAAATTTATTTAATTTTGTATTAGATAATAATTTAATCACACTGATTGATTTTATTTTTAGAATGCTTTTACAATCTACCAAAAACGATTACATTATCCCAACTGCCATGACATACATATTTTTAATACATAAAATTTTAAATATACATTTTCATATAACATATACAAATATAAATATTAATTTATATGTAATCCCCCATCACTTTTAATAGATCGGAAGAGCACATGTTGATTTAGCACATATACAACCTATTAAAATTATAGGAAATATTATTATTGATTTATTTAATTTAATATTATTACATCTCTTGTTAACGTTTAATTTTGGAATATAAAAAATTTAAAAAAACTTGAACTGAAGAGCTGTGTGCGTATATGTAGGATTGGACGATTTGAATCCAGTTTGTTGGTGAGGGATAGAAGAGGACTGTGAATCGTGAATCTGAACCTTACATTCCGTTTCAATATTTTATTTACATTTATCAAATACTTTACAATAACTTTTTAAAAAACATATTGTAATATTTATTATTACTTTTAACTTTTTAAAACGTAGTTATCTTTCAAAACAAAATAAAAATCTAATTTTTACTTATTACATTCATTTTAAAAACCTAACTTAATATTTATAACAACTAATATTATTTTATTCTGGGATAAACAATTCTACTATTTTTTAAATCTTATATTAGAATTTTAAATAGTTTTGCAACTTTACTAGGAAAATTTCGCAAGCACATGTGTGAATATCTACTCATCACATGATTTACAAAAATACATGAGACACTTCTCATTTAACTGAAAATAAAATAAATGATTTAATTTACAAAATATTACTTAAAAATAATATTATAGCAAAATTTAGAATAATTATTTTAATAGTATAAATCAAATATTCACTAGTCTCCATATTACCACTTTTAATCAAATGATTTTTAAGGAAATTTATTAAATATAATTATTATTATTAAATAGTCTATTTATTCACCTTTAATTTATTACTTTTTAAAATTTACTTTAAACATTTATTTATAAGACTCATTAATGCAGTATTTATTATGGCCAGTTTTCCCAACCATACACTATTATAATTATCTTTAGTTGTTTTTTTAAAAATACCAACACAATAGTATACAGAAAATATTTTTATCTACTCTAACTAAATTTTTAAAAGATCCTCAACACATTATATACATCATGCCCTTAATTATATTTGAAATTTAAAATTTTCTAGTAAATTGATGTAAACAATTCATCATAACCTAAACAAAAGGGTACAATATATATATTCAGGAATTTCAGTTTAATAATAATACTTGTTATTGTACTGAAATGTCAGTTTTAACTATTATATTTTTATTATATGGAAGCTCACAGAAATAATATGGGAATTCATCATTTATCCATGAGAAATATATAAACAAAAGGCAATTTCTTATATATCCAGCTGCTTTTAATATTTTAATCGGATGACTGGTTTTCTTAAAAAAAAATTATTTCAAATGATTTATTTAAAAAAAACAACAACTAAACATTAAAATCAATTTTCACTTGCACATGTAATACAATAAAATATTTTTATAGGTTGATTAATTACCTTTTTAAAGAAGAGTTTAAACAATCAATTACTGATCTATTGTGATAAATATATTAGTTTTTTTTTTCTTTTAAAGAAAGAGAAGAAACAATATTAATCATTTCCCCAAGATACCTTACAAAAAGTTTTCAATGGTTTGTTATGTCTTTGCGAAAATAGCTTGAAATCATGATCTGAAAGTGGAATTATAGTTAGAGATAGTGAATACTAACTACTCTGATGTTTATGTAAACGAAACATACGCTTGATCGGTGTTTTTGGTAGAACGCCATCTGTGGACATAAATACAAGCGTTAGCAAGTTTTTTAACTTGCATTTTTGTTTATCATAAATGTACCTTTGAGGTCTTTCTTGCAATATAGATTGCAGAGGCTTCTACTATGTGGTGATGCTGAACTGAGATCAGACCCATATAGCTATCTGGTGTGCTATGCTGAGTTTGAAGACATTACGTGTCTAAAAAATTCACGCTTGCAAGCTGAATAGAAATTGTTTCATAAACGCTCAGAGTTTGTATTTAGATCTAATTTCTTTATTTCTGTCTTTCACTGATGATAGCAAATAGCTTGAAATCATGATCTGAAAGTGGAATTATAGTTAGAGATAGTGAATACTAACTACTCTGACGTTTATGTAAACGAAACATACGCTTGATCGGTGTTTTTGGTAGAACGCCATCTGTGGACATAAATACAAGCATTAGCAAGTTTTTTAACTTGCATTTTTGTTTATCATAAATGTACCTTTGAGGTCTTTCTTGCAATGATATAGATTGCAGAGGCTTCTACTATGTGGTGATGCTGAACTGAGATCAGACCCATATAGCTATCTGGTTTGCTATGCTGAGTTTGAAGACATTACGTGTCTAAAAAATTCATGCTTGCAAGTTGAATAGAAATTGTTTCATAAATGCTCAGAGTTTGTATTTAGATCTAGTTTCTTTATTCCTGTCTTTCACTGATGATAGCAAATAGCTTGAAATCATGATCTGAAAGTGGAATTATAGTTAGAGATAGTGAATACTAACTACTCTGAAGTTTATGTAAACAAAACATATGCTTGATCGGTGTTTTTGGTAGAACGCCATCTGTGGATATATATATTGTACCAAAGTACATTGATATGTAATTAATTTATTATGAATTCCATGTTTAAAAATATAAAAGTTTAATATTAAGAGAATAAAATGTAAAAACTAAAGAGTAGGGGGGGGATTTTGTATTGAACAAAATAAACTGTAAATGCTGTATAAAATAATAAGTTGTTTAAAATAACAAGCTGTTTAAAATAAAAGATTTTTTTTTGTTTAAAAGAAGGATAAAATCTTGTAATAAATAAATGATTTAATATTTTTTAAATGAATTTTTAATAAAATAATAAAGAGATTTTGTTTTATTTTATAATAAATGAATAAATATATGTGCGTGTGTGTATGCAATTTTTAATAAAAAGTAGATGCTAGAAGCTGATTTTATTTTCATAAGACGAATGCTGCTTCTAAAAATAAAGTTTTCCATTGTTTAAAAAAGTATAAATAGCTCAATTTTGTTCATTCTTGGTTTGGACTTTCTCATTTTAATAAAATATTTTTGAAGTAATATTTCAAAAAATGTTGCATTGTTAAAACCAACGTATTTGCAGTTGACCGAAAAGCCACTCTCTATGCATCTAAGATCTGCAATTAGTTCGGAAGGTAATCATGTTAAAATAGAGGAGTGTGGGGAACACCAAATCAGCCATGGAAATCATATCAAGTCACAGGATCCACGAATAAATCATTTACCAGTCATCGATGAGTTCAGAGATAATTCCATTATACTGTTTCTGTCGTATTTAAAAAAATGTAGGTAATTATCTGGCTTTGATATCTAAACATTCCAATTTCTTTTAAAAATAAAGATAGACTTTATTGAAAGAACTTTTGAACTTTTTTTGAATTAAACTTAAAAAAAAAGAATAGTGTTGAGATTGGTGTCCATGATTGGTTTGTATTGACTTAGAAGATTGATAAGGGACGAAATCCATGGCATTTTCCCTGGTGGGGGTCGATCTGTCTGGGAAATCTTTTCAGTGATGTTGTTATAGCCAAAGGAATGTATCAAATTATGTAGCGTATTGTGTTTTTTGGAGGATGGCTGCTGAATAGAGTGGAAAGACAAGCCATTGAACCTCCGAGGCAGCTGGATTTGTCAAAGGCTGATGGCCACAGTCTTCCCTCTCCAGAAGAGTTTGGTGCATAGGCAATTAATCTTGTTCTGAAACTGTTTGGTTAGTTTGATGAAGGGCAGGTAATATGTAATTTTTGGTAATATTGTCATATTTAGGAGCCCTACCTTTCCATATAGTGAGAGATAGACTCTAGAGAGAGATGTGGTGATGTGCTCTGTTGTTTGGAGGATACTGTCCTGTATTTCTCTGGCCATTGCCATTGATGATTTGAAGATGGGAAACCCCAAGAATCTTTTTTGTTTGGCAGTATAGGTAGATGATATTTGTTTTCCTGACTTTATCTGCCAGATAGCTGATTTGTTGTGATTTATTTGTAAATGATATTTTGCCGAATATCGATTTAAAATGGTTTGTAGTTGGGGAAGGTATATTTTATGGTAGGTAGAACAATCATGATGTCATCTATGTAGGCAAATGAGTTGAGGTGTTTATTGATGGATGGAACGAATATGCCTGGTAAATTTTTTCAATATCCATCAGTAGAGGATTTATGTATGCTGTGAAGCATAGAGCACTGAGGGGGGAACCTTGGGGGAGAGATTTAAAAGGTTTGAAGCCTGGTGTGAGCTTGCCATCCAGTGAGACAAAGATTTCTCTGTTGCTTAATAGATTACTGATTATTTATATAATGGTGACTGGAACATCATACTCAGCCAGAAGATTCAGCAGGATGTCTATGTGCACTGAATCAAAAGCTGCAGCGATATCTAGCTGGACAGCAATGGGTTTAGATTTTTTTGTATTCTGATATAATCTATGAGGGCCATAATATTAGCCATAGCATGTGAGGTGGAGGAGCCTTTTTTCCCATATTGATTAGGAGAAATGTGTTTAAGGACTATAGGTTGAATTTGATCCTTGATGACTGACTCTATTATCTTGATCAGCAATGGGGTAGTAATGGAGATTGGTCGAATACTGGTTAGATCAGTGAGTGGTTTTTGTTTTTTCAAAAAAGGCACTAGTGCCACCGGATACAGATCAGCTATATTTCTGTGCCCAGAAGCTAAGTTTTCAATCATTTTGACCATGATGGGAATTGTAAACTGACTTAGGTGATTTAGAAGGAACTTAGGGATGCCATGTAGACCTGGATGAATGCTATCTGGGAGAGACATAAGTTTTCTTTTAAGTAGAGCTTCTGTAATGCCATGCTCACCTGGATTCCTGGCTTCCAGCCAGCCTGGTTCAGAAGGAGGGATATCTGCTTGCATAAGTTGTTGATGATACTGACTGATGAGTAACATCATAGGATAACCTATGAGGGTGTTGCTGTTACTGGTAATTGATGATGGGGTAACTTTGTTGTCTATTTGTCCCTAGAGCCCATCTGAGGTACCCTCTTGTCCAACAATGTTGTTGAGACAAGAAAAATTTAGACCTCCTGATGGATGTATATTCTGCAAGTGATTTTTGTTTAATACGGTAAAGGTTTTTAGTGATAAGATGACTTCTATATTGGGAGGATTCTGTTGCACCATTTGTAGTTGATTTTCAATGTCTATGAGGTCTCTGAGTAGGCTATTTGGGCCTTTAATTTTCCTGGTGGGATGCATATCACCTAATCAACCCACATCCATAACCTCCCGAAAGTAGCCTCAACCTCACAAACCAAAAATTAATTACCTACTTACTTTAAAAGATGGTGGCTGGAGCCAAAGTATCTGGACTTCATCATCAAAGTTAATCTTAGCATGCTTCCCACAAATTGGTTCCTATTTTACTGAAGAGGTAACTCCAACATTGATCCAACCTGCAGTTTATGTTCTCATGAAAAGGAAACCATTGAACACTTTATATATCACTGTCCAAACCTTAAAACTGTCAGGGATATAGTCTTCACCAACTCCAATATCAGACCAGACCTAATTCTCTTTCCCATAAAAGTGATCCATACTGGAACATTTGCTATCATTAGACTATCCATTTTCATTCTCTTGCAATCTGGGTAATACGTTGCAAATTGATAATGGAACTGCCCGCCTAGACCCAGATCTGTTGTTTTGCGAAACAATAAAGAAAATCAGGAAAAGAGAAGAGCTCATCTCTCCCAAAAATCCTTTGAGTACACCTGGAACCTATTCACCCTCCCTACTAATAACAACAGAATACAAACATGCTGGCCTACTAAAACACTCATAAGAACTCTCAGAACTTAGCATAACCTCATTTAACTTTGTATATACTCTTTCTAATTTGTACACAAGGTAATTAATAAATATATTTTTGAAACAAAAAAAGACTAAACTTTAAACTTCAAAAAATTAATATTTGCAATAATAAAATAAGTAAAAGCAGCTTCTATTAAATATATTTTGGGCATGCACGTATGTGTGATTTGATTTTAAACTTAAACTTAAAAGAATAATATTAATAAAATTTGATGTAACTTGTATAATTTATTTGCTTAAGTAATATATTAAAATGCTTATTTTAATCTTAAAAAAAAAGAAGTGTATGTGTGTTTCATTACAAGATAAAACCATGCATTTATTTTAAAATAAAGTAAAACATTTAAATTATTTTTCGTAAAATATTTATGTTTATTTCTGATATGTGCGGGTAAGTATCAATATTTATTTTCTTAATAAGAGTAGGAGGATAAAAAAATCTAATAATTAATAATAGTATTTAGAAAAGATTCGCCAAGTTAAATCTATAAATGTTTAGCTTTCAGTATAATGTTGTTATTATTAGTTTTAAAGGAGCGAAGTATTATTTAGAATGGTTTGGGGGGGGGGGTATTTTAGTTTTAGAAAATAGTAGCAGTTTAGAACAGACGGGCGTTTAAGATACCTTTTGTTTGTTTATTAGTAGGTGATAGGAACCGACTGAGCTAGCGGATCGTTTCAGGCACCGGATTGTGCTGATCAGATGGACATGCTAATTCTAATATAATCAGCTGGCACCTAAGGGATTTTCTTTCTTTTTTAAAAAATAATAATAAAGTGTTTATTTGATCGGTATATATTTGGTAGTTAAGTGTTGAATGTTATTAATAGTTCGCTATTGATAATAGTTGACACTTTGCCTGAAAACCAACCATTGTCTGAAAGGAAAATTTAGGAGGACAAAATATCATAAATATTAGTTAATATATTATTTGTCGATGTTGAGTGTTTGTTATTTCCCATAGTTTAAAAGTTTAAATTATAAGTAGTAGTTTTCTCGTTTATTGTTTACGGAGGGGTTGGTTTAATATATATATATGAATATGTGTCCAAAAATTATCAAGTGTACACATTAAATCACAAATATATATATATATATTATTGTGTAATATATTAAATATCAAATAATAATTATGGATAATAATAAAAAGTACGGCATTAAGAAACTAGGTAATTCAAGGTGGAAATGGTTTCTATATTTATGTTCATACTAAGAGAATGTAAGCTTTTTTTAGTAATAAATTTAAAATGGCTTATTTTTATTTATTCTCTCTTGTGGATGAATAACAATTTATAATTCTGTAGTATGACGACTCTAAAAATCATCATTTGAATGATATGCTAAATTAAAGTATTTAAAAACTGGTCTGTCTTTATTTTTATTTAAAATGTCAAATCTATGATTGATTATTCTTGTATGTAGGCTTCTGACTTCACCGATATAACAGTTCAAGCATTTAGTATATTATATTAAATATATTATATTTATACTTTTACAATTGGTACACCTGGTAAAATATCAGTTAAAATTTTAATAGTATTATTTAGAGCCAATTATGTAACATTAATATATCTTCATGTATGACATATTTTGTTATCATGTGAAAAACAAGCTTTTTCTACTACAAAATTCGTAATAAAATTGTTTTTACAAGTCTATCTTTAAATCCGTTTCCGGAGTTGCAAGATAATTGATCAGAATAAATTACTAATATTTACTGATACAGTCATGGGGTAAATAAAAATGGGTGGAATACTGGCCAACATGCATCAGCCATCATGGTAAGTTTATTGGAATTTTATTTCTGAGTTTATGATCACTTCAATTCATTGATAATTCCTCTCTAAAACACCAGTTGACTTCCTTTTCACGTCAATTTTGTTTAGTTATTTACAAGTATGGCATATTAAATAAGATTTTAGATACTGCAAAATCGGCAGCAAAGTCAATGATTGAAAATAGAAAGAAGTTGAAGAGTGCTAAGAAATTTTGATTAAAAACACAAGCTGTTATTCAATAATCAACGTTTATTTATTTCGTATCTAACACTGAAGATTACTTAGAGTGAAAGAAAATTATATGAATTGAAAAATAATTTTCTAGTAATTTCCTGAGTTCAAACCCAAGCTTTCAATTGAAGATGATTTCATACTTAACTATTTACAAACGTAGATCAAGATAACTTTTGTTTAAAGAAGATTGGTGAATTGGAAAAAGTACAGTCTAATATTAAAATGGCATTATTGAACTTTATGACGTTAATAAAAATATAGAGGCAATTGAGTTGTAAAATTTATGTGGAAGAACATTATTTTACAGACTAAGAATAAAACAGATGGAGTGGTAAAATAGAGGTTAATTATTCAGCTTAATAAAAGATACCTAATTTAAAATAATGTAGGTTAGTGCTCCATCAAGCTGTAATTTTGATGAAGAAATAGGGGTCTCTTGTGACACCAAACAGCACTTTTAAAATTATCATGGGAAACTTACAATATGGATTTGAAAAAAAAAAAGATAAAAGTACTATGAGGAAATTTGATTAAGACAATAAAAAGGACAAACTTGTGAAATTTTCAACAAGAAAAAATATATATTTTATTTTTTTCTTTGAGAAAATGTGGAAGTATGGAACCCTAAATCCTAACAAAAATGTAAATTAAAATATGTAGATGAAGCTACAGTAAAATTGGATTAAATTTTGATTAACAAATATATGTATATTACAATATTGCATTATTCTTAATACAGTTCTGTACATTACGTGATGATCCATTAATTAGATGTAAAATATGAGCTAATTATACCTAGATATATGAATCTATGAAGAATGACAGTATTAACAATTGATATTACTAGGTATTCTTATATGTTTACACTATTCCAATCAATATTAGTTTGGAACTTGCTAACCAATTTTAAATATTGACTGAGTTTAAAGAGGTTTCAAGTTTAACAGAGAATAATGAGAAGATAAGATTGCTAATAAATGTAGCAAAGATATTTTATATAAAGAAGAATTTGGCACCTCCCCTTATAAAAACAATGTATAAAGAAGTAAATGAATAAGAAAGTATTTAGTAAGAGTCCATTATGAAGAATAGAATACTTGAAATTTTGTAAAATGGTATTAAAAAAGACAATAATAATATGAAAAAATCTAAATTTGAATTGGCATTAAAATTATAGAAGAGAAATAATATTTGTATTCTGCAAAAACAAAAAAAAAACACCTTGTTTTGTAATAACTGTCAAGAAAATGAAGTAACATATAGAACTACATCTTCATAATTGTCAAACATATTAAGTGAAGACAATAGACCTGAAATTAAATGTATAACGAAAAAAAAATTCCAAGTCGGAAGTGGTAATATTATATATTTTACAAAAGTTGTAATGAAGACTTACATCAATTATACACGAACTTTTTACCAAAATAATAACAACTTACCTAAAACAAACATTGCATTCTAATTAAACAAAAGCAAACATGTTGGTAATTAAAATGGTCTTACCACAATGGATTATATGCAAATATTACAAGAAGTTATAAATAGGCGCTATGTATTCATTATGGAAAATCATTTGATTCTATAAGCATTTCAACAGTTATTAAAGCTTTGGATCATCTGTTATAGAACTGAGATATTGTCATCTTTTGAAAAATATATATCAAAATATAACAGTAGGGATTGTATTCCCTGAAGATACTAAGAAGATCAGGGTAATTCCATACCTCCATTTTTTTTCCATATGTCATAGCATCGGCCGGGGCGCGAACCCACACCCGTCTGCAACCAACTACTTGCTTGCAAGGCAAGTGCAATGACCTATCGTCTAACAACGCTTGACACCTCCAATTTTTTTTTACTGGAAGTTGTACAAAAATACTTTGCTACTAAAACGAAAATCTAAAGGAATAAAAATAAAAGAGATTATTTTTATCATCTAAGTTTTGCACATGGTGTGATTATTTTTAAAAATAATGTCTCAGTGATTCAAAAAATGTTGCAGGATTTATCAGATTAAAAGAAAAACATAAAAAAAAACTAAAATATTGTTTGAGGGGTTTTCACAAACAAAAATAAAGATTAGTAAATAAAGATTGACAGTCAGGAAATTAGGTAAAATAAAAACAAATGTTTTGATCATATCATTAATACATATGAAAACATAAAGGTTGGAATTTATCATAGTTTTAAACCCATATATAGGGTAGAGAAATAATAGAATTAAACTGGGATGCAGTGCATTTGCTATGAAAAATATTTAAAAAAATATTCCTAGGGTTTGAAAAGAGTTTGTAATGTCTTTTACTATTTCTTAATAATATATCTTATACTCCGATACTAATACAAGAGTAATACAAAAACATCAATGACATGTAGAATTAGATATCAATGAAATGTAGAATTAGATATATTGTTATTAACAAGAAAATATAACTGGCATCATGAGAGAAATAAGAAACTGAAATAGAATTATTTTGAACATATCGCTACGAAAAAATCCCAAAACATTTTTTAAACTATATCCTAAAGGATTATAAAAGATCTATCAAAACATACGGAATAGATGAATAAAATGAGATAAGTAATTGGGATATTGTGAAGAAGAGCCAATAAAGATAAAATTAATTGGAGCAAACTTGGAGAGAACAAAATCCTGCAATGGATTGATAATGAATGAAAATTACATACATAATGTGAAAAAAGTATTTTAATTGTGCAGTTTTAAATAGAGTTTAAAATAAAATATTAAAAGTTCCTAAATTACTGCCAGAAAATAAAACTCAATACCACCACCAGTGACTTTATTGTCAAGGTTTTGATAATTTTAGCAGTTGGATATTTAGAAATAGTTTCATATGTATTCATTTTATAGTATTTATTTCTTTTAAGTTCATACACATACTCACATATATATGTTAAATTAAATTTTTACATGGATTTATTATATTGTAAATGACGAAAATTGAGACGTTATATGCATGTAAATAATCAGAAATAAGTTTGACTTTAATGTTGCTAGGAAACTATCAATTACTAATTTGAAAATTCAAAGGTTAAACAATTTTTCTCCAGTAAAGCTAAAAATGGCTTTGTAAATAAAAGATCGATTTTTTTCATTCACAATCATTTTAATATATAATGTAATGTTTACTTAAGATTAACATAAATCTTGTCAATAATCAATGCAACGGTTTGCTTTGTATATATCACTTATACATGATAAGTGTTTAAAATAAATAGATAGAATAATTAAAAATTATCTATATATATGTATATTATAATAAAACCTGTGCGAAAATAATGATAATAATAATAACCATCTCAATACGTAATTACTTATTATTGTATTTATTATTTAAGCGATTGGTGTTATCAAATTCTTACATAAACAAAACAAATAAAATCTAATTAAAACATTGGAGGAAAAAAAATCAATAAGATACTAAATTATTATCAAACATTCTTAAACTGATACTTTTAAAAAATAATCAATAAACTATTTTTTTAATTTAATTTAAAATTAAAGAATTGAAATAATATTTTATTTAAATACTAAAACAAACGATACATTTATTTCGATTAATAATTTTATTGAATCACTAAATATTTAACCAAAATAAATTAATATTTATTAAAATCAAATTAATTTATATTTGTTATTGCAGGGATATGACTCATTAATGGTAATATTAGCTATAATATATAATTAAATAATATATGAAATAAATTGTGTGGAACTGACAAAGTAGATAGTATACGTAAATTTTCTATAGAAAATGACACAGTTTGACAAATTATAAAATAAATTTACTTCATTTTTATGTTATATTTTTGGCTAGCATTTTGGTAGAATGTCTAGTAGTTTCGATCAAATATAATATCATAAGCAAAGGAATAGTGGAGATATTTTTAATAATGAAATGAAATCTTTGAATTTCAAACTTATTAAAATTATAAATGCACAACAAATATTTTATTATCTTGAAACTTGATAGGACATAAAACAAAATATCTGCATTATAAAGCAGCCTTGAAGACTTTCAGATAAAATAAAGAAAGAGAATGGGAGGCATTCAATTCAGCCCCTTTAAACACTTTGAATTAGAATGGTGGCAGAGAAAAAAAATATTTGAAAAAAAAAAAAACATATAAGAACTATATTTATTTACATAATGTAATTTAGTATTTTTATACTTTGCCTAAAGCAAAATCAGTAATTGATATAATAACAAAGAAATATATTTTAAAAAATTATTTTATTGTATTTTTTCTTTTTTTTGAAGTTTTAGATAATCATTTATCTTTTTCACATATATGTGATTGGGTGTATCAGTTGTATAGAATGGAATGACCTAAGGAAATTTGAAACTCTGGGTTTAAATCCCCACGAATTACATTTATCTTAAGTATATAAACTATAATTGTATATAAATATTAATTATTCATAAAATTGTAAAATTTTAAAAAATATGTTAAATAAATATTTTATTACATATATATATATATATATATATATATATATATATATATATATATATATATATATATATATATATATATATATATATATATATATATATTAGTTTATATTTTTATATTAAAGTATTTTATAAAGGCAACATAATGGATTTTAATTCCATCATATATATATATAATTAAAAATTTTATAAAATAATAAAGTTCATAATTGAAACATTAAATTTTATTGATAAAAATATTTGTGCAGTTTTTAATAAGGATTTTTATAAAATGTGTAATGGATGGCCCATGGGTTTACCTACTGTTGCTCAAATATGTAATTTTATCATTTCTACATATGAAGAAAATATTTTGAAAAAAGAATATTATCAAAAAAATATTACTGTATATTATCGATATGTTGATGATGTTTTTGTATGTGGTAAACCAAATACAATTAATGAGTTGTTTGAGGAATTAAATGGTTTAAAAGGCCTAAGATGGATAAAAAACAGATGAAGATTTAATGTGTGTTCAGTTTTTTGATCTTGTAATAACTAGAAATCAACGCATGCTGGATTACTGTATGACCATTAAACCAATAGTAAAAAGAGGTTATATTCCATATAAATCAAAAGTGCCAATGTCACACAAAATGGCAAGTTTGAAGTCCATCTTATTTAGAAATAATAGTCTTTGCAAATATTCATCAGATAAAGGCAAAAGTATTGAAATATATTCAAATAAATTGTTAAATGTTGGCCACAGTTATAATCACATATATAATATTATTAGAGATTTTAATACAAAATATAAAAATAAAAATTGTAATAATAATATTGATTCCTCTACTAATAAAAAAATATGGATATCAATCCCATATATTTCAAATGATCAAGTAAAGTTTATAAGGAAAATTTATAAAGATATATGTGATATTGCATTTTACACACCTCCTACATTAAACAAATTAATAAATAACTCCAAAGATAAAACCTCATTTATAAATAAAAATTGTGTCATTTATAAATGGATATGGAAGGGTGGCAATGGATATATAGGTGAATCTAGATGTACGTTGGAAAAAAGAACTAAAGAACACTTGCTATTATTAATACATGTTCAGAAATCGAAATATAATTGCATAATAGATAATAATATTTCAGCATCTGTTTTTTATGACGATAGTAAATCATGTATTTATGGTTTTGACTTCAATTTTAACTGTGGCAAAATATTGCAAATTGAAAAAAAATAGTAATAAAAGAAAAATAAAGGGAGCTATGCTAATATACAAATACAAACTTAATTAACAGGCAAGCAGCAAAGGTTAAAATCCGAAATTGTTGGAAAGTTAGCATTTCAAAGCTTTAGTTGACACAGATTACTGGGATAATCTAAAGCACTCCTAAGTGGATAAAATTTTTAATTATTTAGTTACTTTATTTACAAATATTCAGTTATGTAATTGTATATTGCTTTAAAATACAGACATCGAATATATATATATATATATATATATATATATTATATATATATATATATATATATATATATATATATATATATATATATATATATATATATATATATATATATATATTACAAATCGATGTCTGTATTTCTTCAAAATAATATACGTAAATTTATAAATAAATATTAGAAAATACAGTATTTAAAAGTTTATAAAAATATATCTATAACCATCAGTTAGAAGCGCTTTCAACTATCTTTTTTTTAAATACTGTATTTACTAATATTTATTTATAAATTTACGTGTATATATATATTCTAACCTCCCCCCGCGCATCCTCACCCCAAAATATACTGTTTATTATGAATATTACGGGTTCTAGCTCAGTTAACAAATAAATAAATGAAATATTCAGCATTAATTAAAATGATTACTAGCTCTAATTTTTAAAATATAAATACGATTCAATTTTAAAATGAATTAACAAATATTTACTATTTTCATGAGACATGGAGTGACAATACGGGAACGAGATAGACTACATTGAGCCATTATCCACACGATACTACCTCAATGGCATAAGAACACTATCCCCCCTTTTTACTATACCAAATAACTAACTCATAGTATTCTTACGACTTTCTAAGCTCTATTCACTAAGATTAAAATAATAATCATATCTTAATCTTCTTTATAACAAGAATCTAGCTTAATTAAATAAATGAAGTAAAATAAAATAAAATATCAAGTTCATAAATTGTATTCTAACTGATTTAAAATTACGGTAGTAAAATATGAAAAGGGAATTTTATGTCATAATCTACTACACAGCAACTAATAATAATAAAATAATAATAACAATAATAATATAATATAATCTTATTTCTTCCTGAAATGAAATAAATAAATACGTACATGGTAATATTTTAATAATTTGACAACAGAATACGTGTGGCAACATTAGCATATAATTTAATGTAATATTGTGGCAACCGACTTATGAACAATAAATAATATAAAATTATGATCTTTTAATTTTAACATACCAATAAATTCTCAAAATTCTTATAACACTTTTATGTTTACCCTTTGTGCAAAACCTATATGTCTGTTTCAATTATAAATGTATAGTGATTTCATGCATCCATGTGGAGAAATAACAACTCGGACACAAAAACTTTAAAACAAATTTAAAACAAAGTTTATTAAAAACATAAATAAATTAACAATATTTTTACACTATATACATTGGATATCCCTTACTTTCATATCTCAACTTAGTTTATTAGTTTATAAAATGAAATCAAAATATTATTTACTTTTCCTAGTTAAATCTTATTTTTTTTTTTTAACACTTAAGAAAATACAGTATTATTACTTGATTTATTATTATGGTTAACCTGTTACAAAATACATTTCTTATATGATTATCACAAACACTTTTCATCCCTAATATTATTAAAATTACATTTTTACAAAATTTACATTCATAATAAAATTCAGCAAAATAATAAAATTTAGTTTCATATTGGTTGTATAGAATCTTACAAAGTCAAAACACTATTCTACATTCAGTATTAGGTTTTTATTATTCATTATCTGATGTTTATTATTCCTAATATTTTCATTCAAGCCTTACTTTGGATGATATAATTATAACTATTAATATACCATGCACAAGTATATGTTTATTATACCTTATGGAATTTTCTCTTAATAAATATGCAATACTCATTCCCTCCAACATTAATAATAATAAAAATTCAAATTTTATTATCATTTTTAAATACTTGGTTTAGATTTATTTTCAAAATCTTATATTCATTTCTGAATTAATTTTACAATGTATTATATGATTCTTTCTCTCTTTATGATATTTTGGACTTTCAATTTTAAGTTACACAATTCTATACATTCAAGCAAATAAACTATTCTTACACAAACGATAACATATCTTCAGTTCTATTTTATTCATTATTTCTTTGAAAATATCTTTCTGACCGATGCAGATTCATGAAATAAGGATAGCGAAGATAGATGCATAGGATCAAAATACAACTAGAATATTACTCGTCATATACCTTGACAGTCATGGCACAGCGAATTAAAAGACACTATAGAGGAGTGACCTTTACCTGTCTACCAACCTCTATCATAGGAACGATGCTAAAGCTATTTCTTCAGCTTTATTCTAACATCAAAAGTTTAAAGATATGCAAAACACTGTCCAAACCATATGTGTTCAGTCATAGGACTTTGTTAACTATACTAAATAACACAAAACTAAATATGATCCAAATCCCTTATATTTCCTATTTCTTAAAAAAAAAAACACATCATCTTGGTTTTCTCTCCACTAGTACTTCCAAGTCACTATCCGATCTTATTTCTCAAGATTTTTTTTCTATACTGTACATCGACAAATACATATCTGCATTACTAACAATAATAAAATTCATTGATAGTTTAAAACTATTCCACTGTTCTATAAGAAAATCTTTTTACTACTTTCCTCCGTATATTTAATCATATACAAACTATTTAAATACCTGAATACTTTATCACATGAAAGTTCAAAAGAATCACACATATGTTCTGTTAAATTATATTATTAATATACTTTAAATAAATTGTTGCATGCATATTCCAAATTACTCCTATCTCATTATATGTTAAAATGTTGCATAAAATGTGTACGTATAATTAAGACTTTCACACTTCATTCTTAATCAATAGATGATCTAAAAAAATACATTATGCATTATAAACAACCATTAAAATTACCAAACGACCTTTATCTCCTCGATCATGTTCCGTAGGCTTCACCATCCATTTGATCCTTGTAGATATAAGATTCACATCCATACACTTTATTTTTAAACACTATTTCTATAATTTTATCAAGTTATTATATTTAAATTTTAATATTAATAAATTTATGTTTTATGTTTCCCTAATCTCACATAACATTTTATATTTTAAAATAAATTAGTAAAAAATATTCAAACTATATTTACTGTACTCCTTCATCAAATTTTCTTGAAAAACTGTTCATACTAAAGCCAAAAAAAAAAAAATTGTTTATCATTTCTTTTCCATTCATTTAATGTTCCTCTCTTGCTTGTTCAATTTTAAGGTAAAACAAATATTACTTTGTTCAATAAATATTCCTGAATGATAATCCTTGGTTTTTATAATATTTAATAAAATTATTAATTATGATATTAGTTCATCCCGTAAAGAAAACTTCTAAATATTCTCTTCTAATATTTCTTGTTAATATTTTCTCCCGCGCGACTTTTACGATGCATCTTTTCAGTACTTTGATTTAAATATTCCATAAAACTTTTCTGTTTCCATGGATTCATTTCATCAAGTAAATTAGATTTATATTTTCCAAATCTTTATCTTTATTAAGCATTTCTCTAATGAACACTTTATAATATTTTTAATTCTTCGTAGAGAAAGTTTTTCGGTTCCTTTTTCATAAAAACACAATAGCTCTTTCATATTATTATTCTGTAACTTTTTCCTTCTTTTAAAATTCTGGTACTATATACTTTGTAATGTTTCCTTTAAAAAGACAAACATTCTTTCTCCATTATAACTTTTACATAATTTTTTCTTTATGATATACGCATCTTAATTTTCCATAGAGAAGAATAAAAAAACTTCGGATTAGCCTTTTAAAATTGTGCGTCATAATTTTTCCTGACGGCAAATAACTTTTCTTTTAAGTTTTCTGTATAATGTCCAAATTATATTTATCTGAGTTCTAATGATTTCCTGGTTGATCACAAATAAACTGTATTCAAGGCACTTTACAATTATTTTTACTTTATCAATACTTTTAGGTACTTTTTTCCTTAGTATTTCCATTTTTACTGCAAAGTTTCGGCTAAACTTGAATAAAAATCCTGGCAAGAAATTTTTTAAATTAGCCTTCCATTTAAAGGCAGTTCAAAATATTATATTTTAAAACAACACTTTTAAAATAAATACAATTTTTTTAAAAATTATAACACTTTTCTAGCTTACGATCTTATACAGCTAAAAAAATATGTTCCCCCTTCCTTTACTTACACATTCCCTTCTCCCGCTCCGTTTAATTCCTATTTTCCGTCTGCTAAAATACCTCCGTTGATTGGTTAATGACTTTTTTAGCGTGAACAAATTTACACATTTTTAGTTTTTATAATAGATTAAACTTTTTTAAAATAAAGAATTTATAACATCATGTTTTAAAATATTATTTAGAATAGTATTTTTAAACTCAATTATAGTTTTATCAAAATCATTTAAACTTTAAAACAATTATTAAAATAACATTTAATATTTTAACTTTTACTTTGACGATAGATAGCAATTACATTTAGTTTTATAATTCACAAACTTTATTATTATATTCTAACAAGCGTGTGTGTGAAGGTATATAATATACAGTCACATGATTACTAACTTTATCAGATGATTTTTCTTTTTAATTTACGTCTTGGTCTAAATTACCAAAACTGATATATTTTATAAAAATTTGGAAAATAATTTAAAATGTAGAACTAAATATAATTCTCACCATCCCAAAGTTTATTTTAAAATATATTAGATTAAATTTGAATATTAATTATAATTACAATATTACATATAGCGTTTATTTAATTTATTAGTTTTAAAACATTACAATTGAATTGTTAATATACTTTTAACTATTTATAGCTGTATTATTTTATATGGCCAGCTTTTACAACCATAAGCAATGATATAATTAAGCTTTATTTAACTGTTCTTTTAAAATAATCCCTTACACTTTTACATACCAGGTATTTTTCAGCCTTAAATTGTACTATAAAATCTAATCGATCATACAATTATCAATATATTACACAAACGTATTTTAGAATTTAAAATTTTTTAGCAATTGACCATTCTACCATATTATGACCTATAGATAAGGGCACAATATATATATATATAGTAACAATATATAAATATGTCGTTACATTAATTTAAAATAAAAACTTAAAAGTTCGCAAATAAAAGGAAAAAACTAAACGCTAAAATTAAAATGTTTGTTAAACATATATATATTCGCACAGATGCTAAACTTTAAAAATATTTTTTTCATAAACAAAAAAAAAAAAAAAGTATTTGAACGTATTTTTTTTAATAAAAAAATACAAGATTGAAATATAAAAATATTTTAATAAAAAAATAACGACAGTTAAAATAAAAACAGGTATTAATTAATTCCTGTAATCTGTAAATGGAAATGATTGTTTATTAATTATCTAAAAGCTGTGTAAATAAAAAGTCAGATGAAAAGTTAGATAAGAGAAGAGATTTTAGCTTGACCAATGGAAGCACTAAGCCTTGGCTCGGACCCTAACGAAAGTGATAGATTAGTGACGTTTTGTTCATTGAATCCTTGTGGATAATATAAAAAGGGAAATACGGTTTTTTCGGACAGTTCCAGTGTTGTGTGTTTGAGAGATGGGGTATGACGCACATACCACACTCTCTATAAAAAAAAATGAAAAGACTGTGATACCTTGAACCAGCTATTGCCATCTCCAGAATATTACCTTCCAACGGAGGCATCGGGGGAATTAAAAGCATAAACCTGGACTCTTCTACCATAAGCTATATGAAATGAACAATTGTGAAAATCAATTAAGAACTTTCGTCAAGTTTTACAAATTGATAAACAAGCCAACTGAAATGTTAAAACGGACTCTTATCTGACTTTTGTAAGTTTTTAAATCAAATTAATAATGTTTAATTTTATATGTTTTCCGATTGATAAACATCATTTCCATTTTTTTTTTTTTTTCTTATTGTAAAAATTATTTAAATGTATGAAATTTAAGTTGTTTATAGATGCTTGCATGGATTCATTTGCGGTTAATTATATTTTGGTTTTCATATTTGATCAAAATATATAGACATTCGATAAATAATGATACCTTACGGTGAGTATCTAAAATGTATTTATTCGGATGTCTTTTAAGTTATTGGTGACAATGCAAGTATCTTATGGTGAATACTATTGGGTTACTTGTAAGTTTCCCTCTGCGATTGTCGGTATCAATAATTTTGTATTTTGATCGTTTATGTTTATTTTGAAATGTTTTTGACCGTGGAATCTATGTAATCGATCTATATCCAACATTTTTAAACAAATCTGTGCGAATGTATTTAAATGTTAAAATTAAGTCGGGCGTGAATGGCTATATAGTTTGTAAAGTTATATTAAGGGAGGGTAATCTTAGGTTATTCATTTCATAGTTGAATTGGTTCAATGGATTGGATATATTTGTGTAATTAGTAGATGTAGTATGAGGTCCGCTACGGGCAGGATTATAGATATATGCCACACACCCTCTGTTTGCCTATGGATGGGTTTGTAAGTCGGCAGAAGACCGCAATCCATTCCTATGGAGTTTTTTTGTTTATTGATCTACTTGCCAACAGATATCACATTCCTGTTGGTGTAGAGTCAATGTCTTCTCTATTTCTACTTATTGTTCAGATGTACATTCCTGACAATATAGTATTTTGTGTTGTCGTATCATGCTACATTGAATACATGAATGTATCAGATGGATTGGCGCCAGTTGATTGCGAAATTTGTTGCCTAAGGTTAAATCAGGGAAGAATATTTTCCTTTCAAATGCAGACCTATGTAGTCCATTCATACTCGACCCTCTAAATAAATAGTAAACTCATTATTTGCAATCTACTTAAATTTAGAATTAAAGATCAATATAAAAATATAAAATGTTAAACTTATTCCTCAAAATTTAAATATTATTTTATATGTGCGTAAATAAATATTTTTATATGTTAATTTCTGGCAGTGGCTTTTACTCTTTGATATTTAAGATATAAATTAAGATATAGATTTTTATCTCTGCGTCTCCACTGAGCTAGTGACTTGGGCTAACGATCGGAATATTTAAATAAAGTGGAATCTTAACAGCGTGTATCTGCCTACTTTATAAATTTTTCTAGGCTCAAATGCCTAGATGGCGCCCTTGTAGTGCAGATATTGTTTTTAACGGTTAGATTCGATCTTCACTAACATTCCGATTGGTACAATATATATATATACAACACACAATTACTTCTCTATAAAGTTGCTGTAATTTTCAACCAGCAGACTAGCTTTCATAAGAAAGCACAGCAAAATGACTATTTCCGAATTTAAACGCTAAAATATTACAAACAGTTATATGCCAGATAACAAAACTAATTTCTATAGGCTAAAAATATTTACAAAACTTTTTATAAAAAATAAAACATCTGTTTCATAAAAAAAAAAAGAAAACCATATATTATTATTATTATTATTATTATTATTATTATTATTATTATTATTATTATTATTATTATTATTATATAAAAACCATAACAATATACTATTATATATGTACGCACCAAAAAAAAAACTATATATATATTCTACTATATGTATTTTACTATATACACATATATCTTATACACCTATATTTTTAAAATTCATTCCCCTTCGTGCTAGTCCACCTATAAAATAATTCCATAGGGAAGAAAAAAAACAAAATCCCTAGGAAATTAGGTAATTCAAGAATGTGATAGTACCTATATTTATATTCATACCATAAGGATGTAATATCTTAATTTAAAAAAAAAAATAAAAAAAAAACTTTCCTTCTGTTTTCTTTCTCTCATGAAATAAGAATTATCTTTCAATATAACTACTCTTAAATCATCAATCGAATGATCAGGTAATATGAAATGTTTAGAAACTGGTCTACCTTTTTTATATAAAACGTGAAACCTATGGTTGGTCGTTCTAATATGTAGACTGTTTACTGATTCACCTATGTAACAACTCAAGCATCTATTACATTCTATTGAATATACCAATTTTATAGTTTTACAATTGACATAGTTGAGGATATAAAATTTAAAACAATGAATGGTATTTCCCTGAACCATCTTCGTAACAGTAATATGTTTGCATATAAATCATATTTTATCCCTTTTCTGACACAAAATTAGTGCCAAAATCTGTCTTTTCAAATGTTCTATATCTAAGATATACAACTCTAGGTGGATAGGGAAAAACAGATCTCAGATAATCTGTGGAATTTAATATATTAAAATATTTCCATAATATTTCGTTAATATTAGGTGAATCGTCATTGAAGGTAAGAATCAGTGGTATCTTTATCATCTGACTCTCTTTTTTTTTTTTTAGATAGAAGAAGTTCCTTCCTCTCAACTCCCAAAGATTTAACTACTGCCTATGTAACAGTCATTTAGGATATTTCACATTGATAAAAATTTATACAAATCATTGTTATTTGCCGAAGATATCCCTCATCATGCAAATTCTTTTAATCCTTAAAATTGACTGTAAAGGATATTAATCTTAAAGTTCTTAGAGTGATTTCTATAAAAATGTAGGTAACTATGACTATCAGTTGGCTTCATATATATATATATATATATATATATATATATATATATATATATATATATATATATATATATATATATATATATTTAGTACTAAGAACCCTATCATTATAAGTAATCTCAACATCAAGAAAATGAGCCATTGTTTTAGAAAATTCATTGAAAATTGTATGTTCTTATTAAAATTATTTAGATAATCAAAAATGTTTGAAGTTCTTCTTTATTGTATAGTCAGATCATAAATACATCAGTTATATAACTCAGCCTAGTCTGAGGTTTAACGCTAGCCTTCTCAAGTATAGTGCACTCCAATTGAGCCATAAAAATGTTTCCATATTTCGGTGCAATTTTTGCCTTGTAAATAATATTTAGAGTTAAAAACAAAAAAAAAAATATTTAAGAATAAATTCAATAATTCAATAACAGTCGTAATTTTGAGCTAATCATATTCTTTGTTTTTTTTAGAACAGATTCAATAGTTCTAATTCCATCTTCATGAGGTATATTGGTATACAATGATAAAATGTCTAACGTCACCGAAAAAACATTCACTCGTAGTAGAGTTGTGATATTTTCTAAAATAGAAATGAAATGGTTCGTGTCCTTAACATAAGGCTCAAATGATGGAGAAATATCATGTATAAGACTATCTACATATGCTGACATTTTCTCAGTAGGGCAACCAATGCTTGCTACTATAGGTCTATCAGGACAACCAGGTTTATAAATCTTGGGTAGAATGTAAAACTTACTGTGTTTATTTGGGGTTGGTAATAAAAAAATATTCATATCTCTATCAAGTATACCCTGTATTCTCGTATCATTCAGACTGGAAAACACACCTCTAAATAATTTACTAACAATAACCTGTGTTCATAAAAAATCCTATCATTAAAAAAAAAGGAAGACTTTATTCGTGTAATTATCCTTATTCATAATTACAATTGTTCCACCTTTATCAGCTCGTTTAATAGTGATATCTTCTCTCTTTTTCTAAAATTATATAATGGATATTTTCATCTAATGTTAAATTTCTCTTATATTTCTTATGTCGTTTCTGCTTAATTGCTTTAATAATATCCCGATAAATCAATATATGTATCAAATAAAATGTTCTCAGATGTGGAGGTGTCCAGTCAGATTGCATCGCCTAGAAAAATTATCCAAATCCTGACATATTTTAAATTCATTATTTTTTGGTAATATGATTGGATTGTTGGGCAAAAAGATCAAGCCTTATTCAATAATAAACATTCTGCATCACTAAGTATTGCATCAGTTAAATTAATAATATTGTTGTCTTTATTTTTAACTAGATTTACCAATATCTCATTAGATGCATTGAACTGTTGAATTTCCGGAACGTTATAATTACACGTGGAAGAATTAGTAGACATACGAGTCATAAATATATCACCATTACTAGGTAAATTGAATTGTTTTAATGTTAGCCCTACAACAATACCAGCTCAAACTGAAAATTATGTAAATGATTGGGCACCACCTGTTTCCAACTCAACTGTTTTAAATCTATAAACCTTTTAAACATATAAAAATAAAAAAAAACTTACCAAATATAGAATGGTTATTTTCTCTCTCAAAAAAAAAAAAAAAAAAACTGACTTTACAGGAAAATCTCTTACATTTTTAAACCAATGATTTATTTTTTATGAAATTTTGTGAACAATATTCTTTCTTTAGAACATACCCATTCTTGCAATAATTTTTGTTCATCCAATTCCATGACATTATGAATATTAAACTCTACAATTTCCTAATCAAGTATCTTAACACTTATCAAAAAAAAAAATCTTTATAAGCACATACATTAGTTTGATAGATGTTTGTTCTAACATATTGTTCCATACAACTCTATGCCCCCCCCCCCCAGATAATCTATGTTAGAATTAATTTTGATTCTCAGACCTTTAGTAACAATATTATTATCAATGAAAAATACAAAATTATCAATATGCTGCCGGTATCTTATTAACTTCTCAAACAATTTCCTAAATTTAAGAAATAATGTACTATATAGCTTATTATGATCTTGTCTATTCTGCAAATGTAAAGACGAACGCTTAGGACTCATCCCTGTATTAATCACTGGTCATATCTTTCGATTGCATTTCCAAACCAGATTTATTATGATTTGCTTCAATCTCTGAACTAAAAGTAGTGTGTTTGTTGTGTATCATAAAATAAATTATTATTCTGTTGATTAATACTATCATCTGGTTTACCGAGTTCCCTAGTAACAACATCCATACATTCAGAGTCACTAATGTTACAAAATATTTTGCTCAATTGCTGAATTAAAATCAACATTTTGTTTAGTTTCAGAAATAGTCTTGGTTAAAAACTTTTCTGTTGGAAAATATTAAAAATTAATTCATCTAAAGAAATATCAATGGAAGTAACTTTCATTTCTGTAGAAGTTTCTCTGCTATCCCTTGATATTGCCTCTATTGGTGATTTTTCCAAAAAAATCATCTTCATTTGTGAACAAAAATCTTCAAGTCTAGGCAGAATTTCTATGTCATCATGTGATGTTCTAGTTGGTGATCGATAAAAAGAAAAACACGGCCATCAAACAATTCAGTTTTGGTTCATCTTTCATAAGTTTTGATACCCCCCCCCCCAGTTTGAATACTCATCTCCAACGATCTATTATTAGTGGTAGATGATTATTATTTAGATTATCATTATTATATGCATATTCATTATTGCGTAAAACATCATTATTATGTAGATTATAGTTCATTAATAAAATTATATATTTAAATCCATTAGCTAAACATTTTGCATCATTCATATTCAAATAAAGGGCATCCCGGGCTAAAAAACTTAACAAGCTTTTCCTTTAATAAAAAATCCGAATGTTGCAGGAAAAAAAATATTATTTTGTGTATCACTTAAAAAAGACATTATTTATTAAAGTCATATTTCCTATTATGAATAATCCTTAATCGTAATGGGTCCATAGCATAATTTATTTTGTAACCGATGCAAAATTTGGAATATTATAATCGTTTATTCTAGAGGAATACGAACGAATATACTCTATTGATTTCAAAATATGTACATGTATATCATTACTAAATGTAGAAATATCATTACTCCCAAGATGATCAAATAAAAACTAATCTTATTTTATTATTCGCTCTATTAAACAGAGCAATTCCATCCAACATAGAAGCTCCGCATCAATAATTAATTGGACTCTTTTATATGTATTGAATCCCGGATAAAAATTGTGTAAAAACTTCAACGTCGAGGTCTTCAATAAAAGCCTCATGATTCAATGACAATAAAGTTCTATTTTCCTTAGCGAGTAAAGAATCCATGAAAATAATAAATATACGACATATAATAAAAAAAACACACCATTACTTCTCTGTGAAACTGCTGTAATATTTCAACCAGCAGACTGTTTTTCATCAGAAATTCAGCAAAATGGCAATTTCTAGAATTTAACTCTAAAATAATACAAACAGTTACGTATCAGATAAGAAAACGAATTTCTATAGGCTAAAAACCTTTACAAAACATTGTATAAAATATATAAAAAATTCTTTCACAAAAAAACTTTAAAAAAAATAATAAAACCATATATTTATTATTATTATTATTATTATTATTATTATTATTATTATTATTATTATTATATATATATATATATTAAAATATATCAAAAACCATAGAAATATACTATTATATATGTACACACTAAAAAACTATATACATATATATTCTACAATATGTATTTTACTATATACAAATATATCTTATACACATATATTTTTATAAACACTCTCCTTTGTGCAAATCCAACTATAAAATAATCCCATAGGAAAAAAAATTCCCTAGGAAACTAGGTAATTGAAGGATATGATAGTACCTACATTCATATTCATATCATGAGGATGCTTAAATTTAAAAATAAAATAAAAAAAAAACTTTCCTTCTGTTTTCTTTCTCTCATGGAGGAAAAGTACCTTCCAATATATTCAATCATAATTAATCAATTAAGTGATCAGGCAAATTGAAATGTTCAGAAACAGGTTTATATTCATTTTTTATGTAACACACCAAACCTATGGTTGGTCATTCTAATAAGTAGACTGTTTGCTGACTCACCTATGTACAACTCAAGCATCTATTAAATATACCAAGTTCATAGTTTTACAATTGACATAGTCAGTGATATACCATTTAAAACCAAGAATGATATCTACCTGAACCATTAATGTAACAATAATATGTTTGAATGTATGACATCTCTTATCTTCACATGAAAAACATCTCTTTCCTGACACAAAATTAGTGCCAAAATCTGTCCTTAAAAATCTATCTCTAAGTGTCCTATATCTACGATATACAAGTTTGGTTGGATAGAGAATAATAGATCTCAAATAATCTGTGGAATTTAATATATTAAAATGTTTCCATAATATTTGGTTAATATTAGGTAAATTTTCATTGATGGTAAAACCAGTTGTATATTTATCAAATGACTCTTTTCTTAGATAGAAGAAGTCCATTCTTGTCAACTCCAACGATTTTACCATTTCCTATGTAATAGTCCTTTTGGATATTTTATATTGATAAATTTATCATACAGAACCTTGTTACTTTGCTGAAGAAATCATCACTCATCACTGCAAATTCTTTTAATTTTTAAAAATTGCTGTAAGTGATATTAATCTTTAAGTGCTTAGGGTGATTACTATGAAATGTTGTTTTATATTTAAATTTAAGACAATACATCCTCATGATATGAATATGAATATAAGTACTATTACATCCTTGAATTACCCTAATTACTAGGGACTTGATTCTTTGTTTTCATAAGGAATTATTTTATAAACCACACATGTTTGTATTATTTAAATTTGAAAATATACCTTGGTCTTAAACGATGAGTGGCAACTGTAATAATAATAATAATAATAATAATAATAATAATAATAATAATAATAATAATAATAATAATAATAATAATAATAATAATATATATATATATATAAACAATAATCAATTAATTAATCGAACTCACATGTGATAATGGTATACCTCATAACCACCAATCAAATAGTCAAGCTGTGAGTTGCAAGGCCAAATGTAATAGAATGTCCGATTGCCTCAATTGGTAGCGACAAATGTAATAGAATGCAATATCCAAATGAAAAAAGATGAAATAGTCCCAATCATTGAACAACAAATGTGATATATACTATTTACATATGATGAGAAATGAAATCAAATGTAATAGAAAAAACATTCATATAAAAGAAATGAAATGTAATAGAATGCCCCAAACAAAATATGTGGGAAGTAAATCTGGATACTACAGAGCATAAAGAAAGACCTATCAAATAATTTATTCTCGGGATTAACTTGACCATTTACTAGAATATACAGTGGAAACAAAGAGCATTTTGTTGAATCTAATACATATTTACAGACAATATTATATATGATTCAATATGTCAATAAATAATTGCTTAAATTAATAATTAGCTAAAACATAATATTACCATTTAGTTGGTGGTGTATTTACCGAATTAACTAATAACTGCTGCACTAAAAAAGAAAATAAAGATATTAATACATCTTAAATGAGAAACTCAAAGTCATTGTTTTATATAAAACAAAAATGATATAAGCTTTATTCCAAGATAGTGATCTAATATTTTGCAATAGCATATATATACATGAATTTTTGTGTTTTCCATATCATATCATATATATATATATATATGATAAACAAAAATGCAAGTTAAAAAACTTGCTAACGCTTATATTTATGTCCACAGATGGCGTTTCTCACCAAAAACACCAATCAAGCGTATATTCTGTTTACATAAACGTCAGAGTAGTATTCACTATCTCTAACTATAATTCCACTTTCAGATCATGATTTCCAAGCTATTTGCTATCGTCAGTGAAGGACAGGAATAAAGAAACTAGATCTAAACCACAAACTCTGAGCGTTTATGAAACAATTTCTATTCAGCTTGCAAGCGTGAATTTTTTAGACACGTAATGTCTTCAAACTCAGCATAGCAAACCAGATAGCTATATGGGTCTGATCTCAGTTCAAGCATCACCACATAGTAGAAGCCTCTGCAATCTATATCATTGCAAGAAAGACCTCAAAGGTACATTTATGATAAACAAAATGCAAGTTGAAAACCTTGCTAACGCTTGTATTTATGTCCACAGATGGCGTTTCTACCAAAAACACCAATCAAGCGTATATTCTGTTTACATAAACGTCAGAGTAGCATTCACTATCTCTAACTATAATTCCACTTTCAGATCATGATTTCAAGCTATTTGCTATCGTCAATGGAAGACAGGAATAAAAGAAACTAGATCTAAACACAAAACTCTGAGCGTTTTATGAAACAAAATTTCTATTCAGCTTGCAAAGGTGGATTTTTTAGACACGTAATGTCTTCAAACTCAGCATAGCAAACCAGATAGCTATATGGGTCTCAGTCTCAGTTCAGCATCACCACATAGTAGAAGCCTCTGCAATCTATATCATTAGCAAGAAAGACCTCAGAGGGTACATTTATGATAAACAAAAATGCAAGTTAAAAAAACTTGCTAACGCTTGTATTTATGTCCACAGTGGCGGTGCTACCAAAAACACCAATCAAGCGTATATTCCTGTTTACATAAACGTCAGAGTAGCATTCACTATCTCTAACTATAATTCCACTTTTCAGATCATGATTTTCCAAGCTATTTGCTATCGTCAGTGAAAGCAAATAGCTTGGAAATCATGATCTGAAAGTGGAATTATAGTTAGAGATAGTGAATGCTACTCTGACGTTTATGTAAACAGAATATACGCTTGATCGGTGTTTTTGGTAGAAACGCCATCTGTGGACATAAATACAAGCGTTAGCATGTTTTTTAACTTGCATTTTTGTTTATCATAAATGTACCTTTGAGGTCTTTCTTGCAATGATATAGATTGCAGAGGCTTCTACTATGTGGTGATGCTGAACTGAGATCAGACCCATATAGCTATCTGGTTTGCTATGCTGAGTTTGAAGACATTACGTGTCTAAAAAATTCACGCTTGCAAGCTGAATAGAATTATAGTTCATACAAACGCTCAGAGTTTGTGTTTAGATCTAGTTTCTTTATTCCTGTCTTTTCACTGACGATAGCTAAATAGCTGAAATCATGATCTGAAAGTGGAATTATAGTTCCAGAGATAGTGAATGATATTGCACGTTTATGTAAACAGAATATAAGCTTGATTGGTGTTTTTGGTAGAAACGCCATCTGTGGACATAAATACAAGCGTTAGCAAGTTTTTTAACTTGCATTTTTGTTTATCATAAATGTACCTTTGAGGTCTTTCTTGCAATGATATAGATTGCAGAGGCTTCTACTATGGTGATGCTGAACTGAGATCAGACCCATATAGCTATCTGGTTTGCTATGCTGAGTTTGAAGACATTACGTGTCTAAAAAATTCACGCTTGCAAGCTGAATAGAAATTGCTTCATAAACGCTCAGAGTTTGTGTTTAGATCTAGTTTCTTTATTCCTGTCTTTCACTGACGATAGCAAATAGCTTGAAATCATGATCTGAAAGTGGAATTATAGTTAGAGATAGTGAATGCTACTCTGACGTTTATGTAAACAGAATATACGCTTGATTGGTGTTTTTGGTAGAAACGCCATCTGTGGATATATATATATGGAAAACACAAAAATTGATTTTATTTTCAAATGTTCTGTTTTACATATAAATCAAATAAAAGATTTATTGGATAAATAAAACATAAATTGAAGTTTATACTTTGCATAGGAATTGTATAAAACTGTTGTAAAATAAATCAATAAATAAATTAATTAGTAGTAGTTTGTTAAATTAATAATTTAGGTTACATATGTATTTCTTAAGTCTGATCAATTTATAAGATGATACAAAAGATAATGTAAAAAGTTCCTTTCCTACTATGCTATAAGGATTTATTTAGTTTACTTATTTTGAACCATATCTTTTATTATGAACATCAATCACTTGGGCTTCTTATTAATATAAAACTTATAGCCTAGCCTGCAAAGTTCAAATTTGTTTCCTACAACTTTATTAACTCCAGGCTTTATTAAATGTATAGCACAATATATGTATATATATATAATTTCATATGAGCTTTTACGTATAGGCAAAATGTATATAAAAAAGACAACTTCTAAATAACGGACATGTGGGGATATTAATCTATAACTCTAATAATCAATACCATGATGTGATCCATACCTTTTAAAAAATACAATTAAAATAATGTAAAGAGTTGTAACAATTATTAAATGATGATAGAATTTGTAAATACGACTCTGTTATATTTTGCATATTTATATATAACTCCTAAGTAAATAATTGTGCTTTATTAATTTTCCAGTTTAAGTTATAGATGATAGTTATCATTTGATATTGTATATTTGTAAAATGTGAATCAAGTAAAACCATTTAATGTTTTTTTAAAAATAATATATTATTACAATCGTTATTTTAACTTGGCATATATTAATTGATTTATGCAATTTAACACATGAAATTTCTGACAATATATATATATAGCTTACGATCGCACCAACAACAAACCTTAGCCACCTGAAATATTGGATTGTTTTTTAATTAAAATGTAAATATAAAATAAATACTAAGTTTTCTGGAACACTCTTTAAAAAATATAAATGAATATATAGTTATGACAGTATACTAATTGTATATTAAATATTGGGAATGGGTAGATCATTTACAAAAAAAAGATATAGTGAAAAAAAAGAAGAGATAGTGAATGCTTACTCTGACGTTTATGTA